>VMDO01011593.1:32548-66171 GCA_007922755.1 Pedetes capensis | reverse complement strand
GCGACCCTCTGTACAACAGGGGAAACACTATTGTCAGTGCTTCTCTGCTGTTCATAGGGTTTTCAATGGCAGATTGATTTTTGGGAGGGGGTTGCCAGGTCCTTCTCCCAAGCCTACAGCTTCTGGTGTTCCCAGGTGGTCTCCCATCCAGGTACTAACCAGGCCCGACCCTGCTTAGCTTCCGAGATCTGACGGGATGCCACAGGGCTACAGCTGCAGGCCTTATCCATATAGCTAAATATATTTAATGCTCACCACCAGTCTGTTTGCTCAGGTTTCCTCAGTCCTCTTAGGTACAGTTTGTCCTCATAAAGGAATCATGAAAATAATAGTACCTGATGTTTATTAGCAAACTGCAAACTTTTTTCTGTAGTCTTACTACTTATAGGATAGTTTCTTGGCATTTAAAATCTTTAATGTGTGAGCTGAGTGTGGTGGCACTCACCTGTGATCTTAGAACTTGGGATGTAGAGATAGGATCACTGCAAATTCAAGGCCATCCTGGACTATACAGCAAGTTCTAAGCCAGCTGGGACTACATAGCAAGACCCTGTCTCAACAAACAAACAAAGAATTACATTTTTAGAAATAAAAATCATATCTTTGGCTTACATTTCCTTTTATGTTATATAGGTGCCAATTTATTATTTTCTGGCTTTGAATCTTGATAACTCTAATGTAGACTGGTTTGCTGTCTTTAGAAAATGACTTGGTCTTTCTGCCTGGAAGCATAGGTAATTTTTTTTTCTGTGCATTAAAGTACAATAATTTTCTAGGGTACATCTAAGAATTGACCAATCTGGGTTTATTTAGCTTGGTATATAGTGTGCCCCCTGGTGTGTGTGTGTGTGTGTGTGTGTGTGTGTGTGTGTGTGTGTGTGTGTGTGTTTCTGGGGATCAAACCTACAGCCTTGTATATGGTCGGCAAGTATTGTACCACTGAGCTGTATCACCAGCCCAGTTATATCCCTCCAATATGTAGATCCAGGTCTTCTTTTCTTCCCTCCACAAAAGTGTGACTGACTTTGAATTATGGTTGTAAATATTAATTCTATTTCATCATTTTGGTTTTCTCCTTCAAGACATCCAGAAATATGATCTTGTTTGTCTGGCTTCTATATCACTTTCTTTTTGTTTTGTTTTTGCAGTACTGAGGAATTGAATCCAAGGCCTCACACATGCTTTTACAAGCACTCTACCACTAAGCTGCACCCTCAGCCAATTTTTTTTTACTTTTATTTTGAAATGGGATCTTGCTAAGTTATGCAGGCTGCCTCTGACCTCAAACCCAAAATCCTCCTGCCTCTACCTCCCAAGTCGCTGGGATGATAGGTGTGCACTGCCTCCCTCATTCTTTGTTTTTTATTTTTGCAGTATTTGGGTGTTGAACACAGGGCCTCCCTCATGCTAGGCAAATGCTCTACCACTGAGCTGCACTCTCAGTCCCCTTTTTATTTTTAAATTTTTATTTTGATACAGGGTCTCGCTAAATTGTTCAGGCTGCCTTTGGCCCTGAACTCTCTATCCTCCTGCCTCAGTCTCCCAAGTTCCTGGGATTACAGGAGTGCCTCAAGGTGCCTGGCACTTTGTTTTTCATCTTTTAAATATCTCTTTAAGGTTGGAGATGTAGCTCAGTGGTAGAACACCTGCCTATCATGTCCAAGACCCTGGGTTGGATGCTGGGCTCACAAACAAAACCCAGCTTAATATCTGTTTAATTTTTCTTTTTTAGGTTTTAGGTACCCTCGAGTCGGTATCCGACTCATATTGACCCTCATTGGGTTTCCAATGGCTGTCTGTTTCAAGGTTGCCTTGGGAGTGGATTGCCAGGTCCTTCTCCCATTTTTTTGGTGCTGGGAATTGAACTCGGGACCTCAGAGACTGCAGTGCAGTGCTTTACCAACTGAGCTACATCCCAGCCCTTTTAATTTTTCCTGGTGTTTCTTATTTCTGTATACTACACATTTGATCCTACCTATTCTTTATTGTTGTTGTCGATTTAGGTCACATTCTCTGGGACACAGACCCTGAGACATAGATGCATATGCATAAAATTTATTGGAGAGTATCCTTGGGATCAACACGTGTGACAAAGTGAAGGAAGGAGGATTGAACAGAAGGAGCCGCTGAACTGCAATTATCATGTGCTGGTAAATGTATAACAACAGTTCTTAGGGGGAGGAACTTTAATCTATAATGTGATAATTTCCAGTGTGTAAATACTTCCATTGTGGCTAATTTTAAGCTAGAAATGTGATATCACAGAACATAGAACTGGAAAGAAATGAACAGTAGTGCCCATTCATATACAATAGACATAACCTCTAGAGCACAGATAACAGTAAATGTAGTAAAAAAAGTTAGAAAAGTGTAAGTGTTGAGTATTTATTACCTTGGTTTTGAATATAAATTTGTTGAAATGTAAGTTTATGTAGGTGAAGATTTTTTGCTTTGTTTTGTTTTTGTGGTACTTGGAGGTTGAACCCAAGGCCTTGCACACACTTTGCAAGTACTCTACCACCAGGCTGCAACCCCCAACCCCTTTTATATTTTTTATCTTGAGACAGAGTCTTGCTAAGTTACACAGGCTGCCTCTGAACTCAAACCTGCAATCCTCCTGCCTCTGCCTCCCAGGTCGCTGGGATTATAGGTGTGAGCCACCGTGCCTGGCTATGTAGTTTAAGTTTTAATAGTAGATGTAACAGTTGGCATCCACAAGTGAGTAGGAGGCAGTTCCAGCATGCTATTGGCCATGATACAATTGTATCAAAGGTCTCACCTGATCCCATGAGGAGCTTTGAAGTGGAATGGCCCTTCAGAGATGCCTTCCTTTAGGCAACAGATTCTGTGCCTGGCACAGGCCAGTCACTGTTGCAGATGAACCTTTCAGGAAAGGATATGGCCTTTTAGGAAAGGATGTGACCTTGAGTGAGGTTGTTCTCTTTGCTAAAAGAAATTTTCAGAGAAGGACTCAGTCACCAACATCACCAACAACTAGGAGTATGACTGTTTCAGTCCGGAAGTACATATCTGAGGACATACCAGAGCATCTGCTGCACTTGTATGCCTTGTTTTGCATTGGTTTCTGCTTTGGAATAGCATTTTCTCATTAAAAACTTGTGGTTCTTCCTGTGTGTGTGTATTCCTTATAGCAACTTTGGATGCTGAACTTTTATTGTTATTCATGATTAAATATATTGGATTTTTCTGGACCAGATTTTAATAGGTGGATTTTTGGAAGAGAAAGAGGAAAGTTTTGAGTGTCTTTCCTGGATTTTTTTTTTTTTTTCAGCTCAAGGGCGCCTTCTTCTGTTGTTATGGTGAGGAGCATTTTTCTGAATTACAGGGTACTTTTCTTGTAGTCAAACTTCTTCTAATTCTCTAATTCTTTTTTTCAGTGGGGTATTTATTATCAAGAAATATTAATTTTGTTTTCCAAAGTATCGCTCTTGAGATAGAAACACTTTTCCCAGACTACCACTATTGTTCCTATTAACTTTCCCAGTCCTTATGACTCCTGTTGCCAGTTTCAGACAAATTCTCAGCTGTTCCTGTAGTGTTGGACAACTTCCTTCTGGGAGTGACCCCTTTGCTGATGTTTCTTGGTTCCACTAATGCTAAGATCCTCCATTTTTCTGTATTCTTTCAAGCAGTTCCAGTTACCTCCATGTACTTATAAGGATTCTGGCTGGTCTCAAGTATGTTGCTGTTGTTAGCTGCTGTCAAGTTGGTGTCTGACTCATAGCAACCCTATGTACAACAGGTGAAACACTATTATCAGTGCTTCTCTACTATTCATAGGGTTTTCAATGGCTGATTGTTTTTTGGGAGTGGGTTTCCCGGTCCTTCTCCCAAGCCTACAACAGCACCTGGTATTCCCAGGCAGTCTCCCATCCAAGTACTAACCAGGTCCAACCCTGCTTAGCTTCCGAGATCTGATGGGATCAGACACCACAGTGGATAGTCTCAAGTATAGTTTTCCCAATTTGCATGTAAATAGAATTTTTTATTTGTTTAATATTATTGTAGGAATTTTTATTTGCTTTCATTTTTGCTCTGTATAGTTTTAGGAGGGGTTATGGGAAGAGTCACAGGATGTTTATTTAGGCTTTATTTGTTTGGTTGGTTCTTTTTTGAGATGGTGTCTTGCTACATAGCCCAGGCTGGCCTCGACTCAAGATCTTTCTGCCTCAGTAGCTCCTGTTGCTGCTGCTGTTCCGTCTCCTTCTCCATCTCCATCTCCATCTCCATCTCCATCTCCATCTCCATCTCCTTCTCTTTCTCTTTCTCCTCCTCCTCCTCCTCCTCCTCCTCCTCCTCCTCCTCCTCTTCTTTGGTAATAGGAGACTGAATCCAGGGGTCACACTACTTTTGCAAGCACTCTACCACTGAGCTGCACCCCAGCCACTTTTTTATTTTTTATCTTGAGACAGAGTCTTGCCAAATTACACCAGCTGTCTCTGGCCTCAAACCTGTGATCCTCCTGCCTCTACACCTCGAGTGGCTAGGATTACAGCAGTGAGCCACCACACCCAGCTGCCTCAGCCTTTTGAATGCTGGGATTACAAGCACGTACCACTGTGCCTGGCTCGTTGTTTATTTTAAGTACTAGGAGATTGAACCCAGAGCCTTGCACATGCGAGTGGTAGGCAAGTGCTCTACTACTCAGCTGCACCCCAGCCTCTTTCTTATTTTTCATTTTGAGAAATTGCCTAGGTTGCCTTTGGCCTGAACCCCATAATCTTCCTGCCTCAAGCCTCTGAAGTTGTTGGAATTATAGGTGTGTACCATAGTTTCCAGCTAGGATTTTGTTTTTCTTTGTTTTGTTTTGTGACACAGGGTCTCATTGTATAGCCTAGGTTAGCCTGGAACACACTACATAGCCCAGGCTGGCCCTGAACTCAGGTCAATCCTCCTTCCTCAGCCTCCTTAGTGCTGGAATTATAGGCGTGCACCACTACGCTTAGTTCATTTATTTCTTTTTAATATGCATACCTTCTTTTTTTCTTTTTTATTTAACACCTATGTTTATATGAGACACATTATATGTACTATATGTATACCTCGGTTGTTGTGTTTAGTTGCTACATTTCTTCTACAGTTTGCAATTCCCCCTATTATGTACCCATTCTCTTGATTAAAATATCCGGGGTAAAAATCAACAAAGCAAGCCAGATGTGATAATGCAGGTTTGTAATCCCAGCACTCTGGAGGTAGAGGCAGGAAGATTGTGAGTTCAAGGCCAGCCTGGACTGCAATAGGGAGACCCTGTCTCAAAAACAAAGCAAACAGCACCTAGGTTGCTCACACCTCTCTGCTATCATGCACAGAGCTGGAGGAACAGTTGTATATGTTTCTGTGGCAATACACATGACCATTTTTCTAGAACATCTACCCATGAAATGGAATCTCGAGGTCACAGGACGCACACACACTTAATTTCACCAAGAGTTTTCAGGAGGCTTCCCAGAACTGTATGACACTTTGCAGTTCCACCTACTGTGCACAAGAGGTCAGTCTTCTCATACATTCACATCAAGATTTAATACTACCTGCCTCTTGAATTTGCTAAACTGGTAAATAATCCATCAATTTTTGGCCTTCAAGTTTTTATTTCTTATTTAATAAACCTTTTCCCATCTTAATTCAAAAATATTTTCTTCTACATTTTCTTCTATGAGCTTCATGGTCCAGTGCGGAGTGGATCTGGCTTAATTTTTCTTCATATTATGAACTCCCCCCACCCCAGTACTAGGGATTGAACCCAGGGCCTTCTGCATACTGGGCAAGTGCTCTATCACTGAAATGTGCCACTAACCCCTTTTTTATTTATTTATTTTTTATTTTGAGACAGGATCTCCCTAAGTTGTGCAGCCTGCCTATGGCCTTGAATTCTTTTTTTTTTTTTTTTTTTTTGACAGTATTTAGGGGTTAAACCCAGGGCTCACACATACTTTGCAAGCATTCTACCAGTGGGCTGGACCCCCAACTCATTTATAAATTTTTAAATTTTTGAATCAAGGTCTCACTAAGGTACACAGGGTGACTCTGGCCTCAAATTTGCAATCTTCCTGCCTCTGCCTCTCAGGTTACTAGGATTACAGATATTTGCCACAGTGACTGGCTATGAATCATGTCTTCTTGTTTGTTTGTTTGTTTGTTTTGTGGTATTTCTTGGGAGTTGAACCCAGGGCCCTGCACATACTTTGCAAGTGCTTTACCATTGGGCTGCACTCTGAGCCCATTTTAAAAATTTTTTTATTTTGAGACAGGGGCTCAGTAAATTACACAGGCTGCTTCAGACTCCCAAGTTTCTGGGATTACAGGAATGAGCCACTATACTCAGTTTATGAATCAGTTTTATCAAAATAATTTCTCATAAAGGTGGCTTTACATCCTTTATAGTGCTACCATTTTCATATGTCAAGTTCTGTGCTTTCTTTCTGTTCCATTGGTTTGTCCTTGTGTTTTTCTGGTATTTTGTTTTATTTTGTTTTGCAGTGCTGAAGATTAGACATAGGACCTTGCAAATGCTTGGCAAGTGGTCTGTTACTGAGCTACACTCCTAGCCTCCTCCCCATCTATTTTTTTTTCATTTGTTTCTATACTGTTCTAAGTCTTACTAGTTGGTATTACCATTCCCTTCTTACCTTTCTTTTTCAAAATTGAACTGGGTGTGGTGGCACATACCTGTAATCCCAGTGACTTGGGAGGCAGAGGCAGGGGGATTGCAAGTTTGAAGCCAGAGGTAGCCTATGTAATTTAGTGAGATCCTGACACAGTTTTTTTTTTTTTTTTCGGTACTGGGGTTGAACTCAGGGCCTCATACTTGCATGCTATTCATGCATTCATGCACTCATTCATGCTATTCATGCATGCATTACAGGTGTGCACCACCGTGCCCAGCTCTCTGACTCAAAACTTTTAAAAAGAATGGGAGGGGACTAGGGCACAGCCCAGTGGTAGAGCACTTGCATAATATATGCCAGGCCCTGGGTTCAATCCCCAACTTGTTGTTGTTGTTAGGTGTTGTCGAGTTAGTGTCCAACTCATAGTGACCCTTATAGGGTTTTCAATGGCTGACTGTTTCCTGATTGCTTTGGGAGTGGATTGCCAGGTCCTTCTCCCATTTTTTTTTTTTTTTTTTTTTTTTTTTTTTTTTTGCGGTGCTGGGAATTGAACTCAGGACCTCAGAGACTGCAGCGAAGCGCTCTACCAACTGAGCTAAATCCCAGCCCTAATCCCCAAATACTGAAAAAAAAGTTGAGATAACTTTTTGTTGATTACTATTCTCTATATATTTTTAGAATGAGCTTTTTGAGTTTCTGAAAAAAAATAATTCCAGGTAACTTTGTGCATACACACACACACACACCCCTGCACATACACTGTGCATATGTTCTACCACTGAGTTACACCCTCAGCCCAGGTAACCTTTTTTTTTTTTTTTTTTTTTTTTTTGAGATAGCCTCACTATGTAGCCCAGGCTGGCTTTGAACTCAGATCCTCCTGCCTCTGTCTCCAGAGGGCTGGGATTATAGGCATGCACCACCGTGATTAGATCAGCTAATACTTTCAAATTTAACATCTTAAAACATTTTCTATAAGTTTAATTGATTTGAAGTTATACATTGAATTGGGAAGAACTGATGTCTTTTAGGATGATCACATGATTTTTCTCCTTTAATCCATAGATGTTGTTGTTAGGTGTCATTAAGTTGGGTGTGACTCATAGCGACCCTCATAGAGCTTGCAATGGCTGATTGTTTCAGGATTGCTTCAAGAGTGGATTGCCATATCCTTTTCCTGTTTTTGCAGTGCTGGGGATTGAACTCAAGTCCTCAGAGAGTGCAGTGCAGCTCTCTACCAACTGAACTAAACCCCAGCTCAATTCATAATGCTGTTGTTGTTATGTGCCATCGAGTTGGTATCTGACTCATAGCGACCCTATGTACAACAGGTGAAGCACTATTAGTACTTCTCTGCTATTCACAGGGTTTTCAATGGCAAATTGATTGGGAGGGGGGTTGCCAGGTCCTTCTCCCAAGCCTACAGCACCTAGTGTTCCCAGGTGGTCTTGCATTCAAGTACTAACCAGGCCCGACCCTGCTTAGCTTCCGGGATCTGGCAGGATCAGATGCCACAGGGCTACAGCTGCAGGCCAATTCATAATAGAGTTAATTAAATATAGTTTCTCAGGTTAAGACATTCTATTCCTGGAAGAAAACCTTGATTGTTGAGTTTAGTTGGATAATACATATTTGTATCTACTTAGGGGGTGGTTAGTGGAGGCTGAACTCAGGGCCTCATGCATGTTTTGCAAGCACTCTATCACTGAACTGTACCTTCAGCCCTTTTTTATTTTTTATCTTGAGTCAGAATCTCATTAAGTTATGCAGGCTGCCTGTGGCCTCATACTTTCCATCCTTCTGCCTCTGCCTTCCAAGTTGTTGGGATTATAGATATGCACCACTATGCCCAGGGCTATCTATTTTTAAAACCTATTTTCATCAGTAACATGGATTTTTTTTACTCTTTTCTTGTAGTGTCTTTTTCTAATTTTTTTCTTCTTTTTACTGTCTTTATCTGATCTTAGAATAAAGAGTTAGGCAAATTTTCCTCTTTTTCCTATTTTCTGAAAAAAAATTTTTTTCCAGTAATGGGGTGCTGAACCTAGGGCATTGTGCATGCTTTGCAAGGTCTCTGCCACTGAGCTCTACCTCTTACCCCTTTTTATATTTTAAATTGAGACAGAGTCTCACTAAGTTATACAGGCTGCTTCTGACCTCAAACCTGCAATCCTGCCTCCACTTCCCAAGGCACTGGGATTATAGGTGTGTGCCACTGTGCCTGGCTAGAACAATTTAATTTAATAAGGGAGATATCTGTTCTTTGAAGGTATGACAAAAGTCACTGTAAAATCTTATAAGCCTAATGCTTCTATCTGTGGGGAAGATTTTTAATTACCAATTTATTTACAAATATTTGGTCTGTTCATATGTAATTAATTTCTGTCAACTTTGGCATTTTATAATTTTCCAAAATCATTCTTTTCGTCTAATTTTATTAAATATATTAATCAATAATCAGCTGTGGTTAATTTTTTCAGCACTGGGGATTGAAACCAGGGCCTTGTACATGCTAAACAAACATTTTACAACTGAGCTACAAAATATTGTTTTCTGATGTGGTGGCATATACTTGTAGTCCCAGCACTTAGGGAGACTGATGCAGGAAGATTGCAAGTTTGAGGCCATCCTGGGCTACATAGTGAGTTTGAGGCCAGCTTGGATGACATGGCAAGACCCTGTTTCAAACAAACAAACAAACAAACAAACAAATAATTCCAGGCTAATTGTCTCTCTGTCTGTCTCTGTCTCTGTCTCTTCATTTCTCATATATACACACAGGGAGGGAAGGAGGAGAGGGAGAGAGAGTGAACAAATCAGGTAATTTTTTCATATTCAAATTCAAGGTAGAATTCAAAGCAGTATCATCAGAGTCAAATTATTAGAAGTAGATATCGTATATACATGAAGCTCTGGGTTAGATCCTCAGCACTGGAAAGAAAAGAAAAGGAAAAAAAAAAGGAAAGAAAAGAAAAGAGGCTTGTTGCTGTCAGGTACTTGACCAAGTGGAGATAACTAGTAGATAGTTGGATATATAGAACTAGAATTCAGGAGCTAAGTTTAGCATTAAAGTCAAACTTGAGATATAAATTTGGAGTCTTGAGTATATATATGTGTTACTTAAAATGATAAGACTGGGAGAGACCATCAATGGACTGTAGATAAGAAAAGAAGTCCAAGAAATGAGCTCTAATCCACTCTAGTATTTTGAGTTCAGGGAGATGAGGCAGAACCATAAAAAGTATATAGTAATTGGCCAGACATGTAGGAAGCAAACCGAGAACATGATGTTCTAGAATCCATATGAACAAATTTTTCAAAGACAGTGATGAATACTTTCAAAATTGCTAATAGCTGAAGAAAGACAAGGACTGGAAATTAACCACTGGTTATAATAACATGGAGGTGACTGATGATCTTGGTAGAAGCAGGTGCAATGGTGGTACAGGGCCAAAACACAGATTAGAGCAGGTTCAAGAGAGGAGAGAAGCTGGGCACAGTGGTGCATGCAGAGGCAGGAGGATCACAAGTTTGAGACCAGAGGCAGCTTGTGTAACTTAGTGAGACCCTGTTTCAAAATAAAAAATAAAAAATGGGTTGGGGGTGCAGCTCAGTGGTAGAGCTCTTGCAAAGCATGTATGAAGCCCTGGGTTCAACCCTCCAGTACTGCTCTAAAAGAGGGGGAGGAATTGGAGACAGTGAATTTATACAAAAATTTTTGGTCTGTTTTCTGAGACATGGTCTTCCTATGTATCCCAGGCTGGCCTTGAACTCACAGTCCTCCTGCATCTGCCTCCCAAATGCTGTGATTACAGGCATGTGCTATGATGCCCACCACAATACAGTTCTTTTTAAGGAGTTTTGCTATAAAGGGAAGGAGAACCATGGAGCAGTAACTGGCAAAGGAAATGAATACAAGACAGAATTGCTTATTATTCTTTTCAAGTTGAGGGGAAAAAATCATGTTAGAGAGGAAAAAACTGGTACAGAGACAGAGAGAAGAGTTACTAAAGTGATGTCCTTGAATAGAAGAGAAGAGATGGTGTAGGGAGAAATTGGGAGGAAATTGGCAAAAACCCCAAAACTGGGAAAACGGCTTTTGAAGATCTGGTTTGTAAATTAGAAATCTAGGGAAAATGAAAGTAACTTGGTTTGACATTTGTACAAAACCCTTCACAAATCCCCCAAATCTGATTGGACAATTGGACTCAAAGCTAATTGGCTCAGGCCATTCCGTGGGTGAGCTATATAAGGAGTTGCACTGGCAGCTTGGCCCTTTTCTTGCCCGGACTATCGGCAAGAAAAGATCTCTTTTTCGCCTGGACCACCGATGAGGAAACAGCTCTCTCCACTCTCCCCACCGCGACCATCAACAAGGAAAGAACTCGCTCTCCGCTGAGACCACCAACATGGAAGCATCTGCCTGTGAGGCAGTGTAAGAGCTGCTAGCACTTAAACCTGTACGCTTTGGGTTTTCTCTCTGCCCTTATCAGGGCAGAGAAATAAAGAGCTGTGTTTGTCCCCACAAGGCAAAATAGCCCAAGGCTTTTCCTTTCTCCCATCTCCTCCGGCATCCCAAGGGCCGCAGGAGTCCGCGCCCCTCACCCGAGGGTCCAAGTGAATTGTGTTTAGTATCTGTGTGTGTGTGGTGGCGCTGCCCATCGGAACATCTGGGCCGGACTGGGAAGCGCACACCCCACAAGATGGGATCTAGTGTACAAATAAAGGGGTTAGAATTAGCCTGGAATTACACAATTCATCCATAAGTAACAAGAGAGAAATAGAAGCTGGGTGTGGTGGCACACGCTATAATTCTAGCACTTGGAGGCTGAGGCTTGAGGGACACAAGTTCCAGACCAGCTGGGACTACACAGCAAGAACTTGTCTCATTGTCTCAAAGACACACAAACACACACACACACACACACACACACACACACGGACAGAAAGAATATGAGTATGAGGATGCAAATAGGTTAAAGAGATGTCGTAGAACTATGTGTAGTTTTAAAGAAAGAAATATGTGTAGTTAATGATATTTCCAGTGCAGTAAGGAGCCAAGTCATTTTACAAGAATGACGATGGAAGAGAAGGTCTTAGAGATTCCAGGAGACAGGAGAAAATACAAAATTGTTGTCTAGGAAAGCCAGAGTGAATGCATTAGAGAAATATACTATGTTTGCCAGACAGCATTCTGGGGCAGCTGGAAGTTAATGATTACTTAGACTGAGACCAGTCAGCAAGTTCAAATGTTTTCCTGAAGCTACATTCAGCTCTGAGTGTTCAGGTGTGGGGTAGGCAGAGAGAATTATATATTTAAGCTAGGTTGTCATCAGCCAAGGTGTACTTTAAAGCAAGAGAGAAGAAAGTGAGGAGGAGTTGAGAGAATATATGCAAGGGACTGATTATAATATTTTTTTTTTTGGTGGTACTGGGGGTTGGACCCAGGGCCTTGCGCTTGCATGCTCTGCAAGTGCTGGACCACTGAGCTGCACCCCCATACCATTTTTTACTTTTGGAGACAGGGTCTCGCTAAGTTATGCAGACTGCCTCTGGTCTCTAGCTTGCGATCCTCCTGCCTCCACCTCCCAAGCCGCTGGGATTACAGGCGTGCGCCACCATGCCTGGCTGATTATAATATTTGACGATGGAATTTAAGCAAGGTGACAAAGGAAATCAGGACATAAGCAGTGAGGGACAGTAAGAAGGTGGTGGAATCAATTATGTAAAGTTTCCTATGAAGATGAAAGAATTCTCCGAGTTGAGGTCCTAGAGGGAGTGAGTTATAAAGAGATAATGTTTGGAGATTAAAATATTTGAAACTTATATTATGGGAAGACTGTGATTTTTTGTTTTTATTTTTGTAATAACATAGAATGACCAATGGTTAGAGGACTGAGTCACTAGAAGAGAATAAATGAGAAAACAGAAGCCAGATGTTAGAAAATCTACATGAATATTGAAATTTCTAGTGATTATGACAGGAGGACCAGATAGAGTAATGATGAGAGTAGGTTGATGACTACAGCAAGGAGGGTAGTAAGTAGCATGTGGTCCAGTAACAGGAGATTTAAAATTGTGTGAGAGAATCTGAGTATATTTTTAGGGCATTGTAAAATGGTCCAATAAACATGTCATTGGTGTCTCAGAAGGAAAAGAGAGAACGGGACCAAAGCAGTTTGTAAAGAGATGATAAAAAAATGTTGGGTATGATTTAAAGAATGGCAAGAATGATCTGGAAGTAGTATTGAGGAGTGAGGAGGATCTTCATATCACTTCCAGGCCAAGTGATATAGGGGGCTGTGAGACTTATAGGCATCATTTGAGATGGCTTCAGGTGAGGCAATATAATCAAGGAAGAGCCTGAGGTCAGTTATTGCTTTATATATTGTGAGGTTATATTGTTGTAAGTATCTATATTTTTTGCATAAACATACATATTTTTGATTTACCATCTCTCTTTGTCTCTAATGATGCCTTTTGCCTTGAAATCTATGTTTGACTAATATTAGTTGTTTGGGTTTCTTTTAGTTCATATTTGCCTTTTCCCCTTCCTTTGTTTTGACTTATTCTTTCCTTTTAAGTATGTCTCTTATGGATAATATATTGCTAGATCTCATTTTTTATTTCAGTTGGAAAATCTATTTTTCTTTGCTGAATTTAACTAATACACTTAAATTACTTTTATGTTAGAGGGTTTTATTCCATCTTAGTTTGTATTTTCTTTCATTTAGTTCTGCTTCTTGCTCATTTCCTTAGATAAAACATTTTTTACATTTTTTCCTATGAGTTTGAACAGCGTGCATTTTATATTTGTTCTTTTACTGGTTCTTCTCTGAATGTTGCACCCTGTTCCCTACTTTGTTACATCTGAATTTTTTTATATATCTATATGTCTTTTTGCCTGCAGCCGTAGTCCTGTGGAATCTGATCCCGTCAGATCTCGGAAACTAAGCAGGGTCGGGCCTGGTTAGTACCTGGATGGGAGACCGCCTGGGAACACCAGAAGCTGTAGGCTTGGGAGAAGGACCTGGAAACCCCCTCCCCAAAAATCAATCTGCCATTGAAAACCCTATGAACAGCAGAGAAGCACTGGCAATAGTGTTTCCCCTGTTGTACAGAGGGTCACTATGAGTCGGATACTGACTCGACGGCACCTAACAACAACAACAACAACAACATATGTCTTTTTATATGCTTTTATAGAAACAGCAAACTTTACAAAGTTATTTTCCCATTCTTACTTATATTTTAGAGAATTGCTTAAATATTTCTGATTGAGGGATTACTTCTCTGAGAGTATTTTCAAAGAAGATCTTTATGATAATTTGCTGAAATCTAGACAGTCTGAGAATATACTTATTGTACCTTTTTGTTATTGTTGTTGTTTGTTTTGGTTTTTTTTTTTGAGACAGGATCCTGCTGTGTAGCCCTGGCTAGCCTCAAACTTTCATTGATCTTCCTGCCTCAGCTTCCTGAATACCAGGATTACAGTTGTGCATGCCCACATCTGGCTTTATTCCGCTCCTCCCCCGAGACAGGATCCTGTGATATAGCCCAGACTGGCTTCGTACTCACAATCCTTCTGTACAACCTCCCAGGTGAGAATGCTGTCATTTCTATCACTAACTACAATATTTCTTAGTTTTTATATTTTTCATCTTTTATTCTTTCCTGGTATCTTTTGGAAATGTTCCTTGACCTAATCTAGAGCTGTGTCAATTTTGTTAATCTCATGAAATCAGTTTTTTAATAATAATTTTTTCTTTCTTTTGCAGTACTGAGGGATTGAACCCAGGGCTCCACACATGCTAGGCAGGTGCTCTACCACTGAGCTACACCTCCAGCCCCTTTATTTTTATTTTTTATTTTGAGACAGGGTCTCACTAAGTTACACAGGATGCCTCTACCCTCAACCTTGTGATCCTCCTGCTTCAGCCTCCTGAGTTGCTGGGATTATAGGCATGTACCACAGTACCCAGCTTCAGTTAGTTTTGAATATGCAGTGATCCTACTTGGTTTTTACAATTGTTTGTTTCTGATTCATTACCATTATCCTCCTTTATTTCCTTGGAGACATTTATTTGGCTTGTATTCTCTCAACTATTGTTATCTAGAATTGGTTGTTCAGTTTATTGCCTTTCTAGTTGTTTACTTATTTTGCCTGTGAGACCATTTTCCATCATGGGTATCAACTGTCTTGGTGGGTAATGGGTAAAGAAAGATGTGGGAGAAATCAAACCCTAGGTCTTAATCCAGGTGAGTTGATAGTCCAGTTTTGAATAGCTTCATTTCTGTTGCTCTAATGAGAGGGCTTGCCTCTTAATGAACGTTACCTTGGATTTTATTCTTTTCTGAGAATGTATTTGCCTTGATCTCTGGGGGAAGTTAGGAGGAAACCCTTACATACATCTCAGTAGAGCCAGCATTTGCTATTTTGTTTTGTTTTATACCTTGCATCTCAATAGTGTTCTCCTAAGAGTCTCTTGGTACTCCTGATTTTTGGAATTGCAGTGGGGCCAACAGGAAATGTAGTGATCTGTTCTGGGAAGTGTGTGAACAGAAAAGAGACCAAATTAAAATTCCTCCTCAAATCTATCCCCACGTAGGAGACCCAGCCTTCATCTGTATAATATAACTAGTTCCCTTCATTACCAAATCTAACCACCTTCTGATTCTCTGTGGGTTTTTATTTTCCTTCTTCATACCCATTTCTTATTTCTGAGGCATCCTTAGGTTGTGATTGAGATTGTAGACTGTGTTACTTTGCCATCACGTCAGTGGCCCATACGATGTCCCTTTTATGACTCAGCCTATCCCAGCATTTGATGAAGCTTTGTTTCCCTTGATCTAAAGGAGATGATATTCCTTCTTGAGTGGCCACAGTCGTAGGCTAGAAATGAAGATGTTCAGTCTTTCTTGAGTGATCATAGCAGTAGTGTGGAAATAAAGAACTATAAGTAGCATATGAAAGCAAAGAAAAGACAAGCAGTTTATATCCATGAAGAGAGAGAAATAGGCATTTTATTGAAGCATACTGAAATTTGCTTTCAACATGTTTGCATTTAATGTTGTAGTCACTTGGGAATCTTCTTAGACCTGGAAAGGAGACAAGATTATTAATTATACTACAAACTGCTCTTAAATACATTTGTGGGAATAGAGGTGAGTCATAGGGATACATGCCTCCAGAACCCACAAAGATAAACTAGTAAAATCATGTAATCCGTATTTGTAAAGGTCACATTAAGGAGGCAGAATTTCTCCCAGGACCAACATCAGGAAGAGCAGGGCTTTGCACTAGTATGTTACTTATTGAGGAATATTCTTATACCTAAGGCTAGGACACAGTTTAAATCTTGACAGTGGTTGTTATTTTGGGGGATTGACTTGCCTACAATTTCCAAATTTTCTGCAGTGAACATGCATTAACTTTGTAATTGGAAAAAACTAAGTATCATATTAATGGAATTATCATAGAGCGGCCGTCATATAAATATATAAGCTTGTATAAGAGAATATTTGGTACAGCATTGTTTGTAATGTTGAAAAAATATTCTAATTTCTATGAGAATAGTTCAGTAAATTACGAGAATCTATCTGATGAATGTCACATAACCAATAAAATGAAGATGAAGGTCCATGTTATTAAGATAGAAAAATTTCAAAGATTTATGTTAAGAGAAACAAAAACAGGTTTAAAATGTGCCCAATATGAGCCTAGTTTTGCAAGCAGAAAGAAGGTGCACGTGGAGGTTGTGTGCGTGCATGCGTGTGTGTGTGTAAAGTCATTATTCCATCCTAACAAGTAAAAAGCTGAAAAATGGAAAATTCAGCTCTTCTTAGATTTCATAGAGAAGTGAGGTCACAGGGCAAATTGCTGTGCCCTAAAATGGAGAGATGGATAGGCAGATACAGAGATCACAACTTAATGGAGCAGAAACTACAATGGTCACCAGTACTGGGGTAGTATAACCTGGACTATAATTGGCAAACTGCTGGAGTCTCAGCATGTACAACTCTGAGAGATAAAAATCTCATGGGGCCCAGTGATAAAGAAGCCCTCATACTTTCATGAGGTTTAGATCAGAGTCTCTACACGGTTTTCATATAGGAAACTGGAGAAAAATTCTTTGGCTCTGGCAAAGAAAGGGGAAAAATAACCACTTTGAAACATGCCAGAACATTCTGTTCTTTACAAAGTCTGCCCTCAAAAGAACAATTTTACTACAGCCTAACCTTCTAGGGTTTTACCAGAGCCTAACCTACCTGGGGAAAAGGAGATACCAAACTCTAGCTTCTCCTAGTTATCCTGTCCCACCTAAGGAGAGAGGAAAAAACCCAAACAAACCTGTGAATCACTGGTGAATTTCATAGTTCAGGGGCACAGACTCACTGAAAGACTGAGACCAAATTATCAGATTATAGAGCACTTACCCTCTCCCCATACTTTACCACCACAATGCTAAAGGCCTATTTACTGGAGTTTCACCTGGTAGGTACATTGTATCGAGATTTTGACCCCCAAAAATCACAAGGCACACTAATAGGCACAACACACTATTTGAAGAGACTAAACATGAATCAGAACTAAGTCAGATTTGGCAGGTATTTGGAATTATTAGACTATGATTTATTTATTTATTTATTTATTGACAGTGTCTTACTGTATAGCCTAGGCAGGCCTGGACTCAGTATGTAACCGGGGTTGGCCCTAAACTCTCAGTCCTCCTGCCTCAGACTCCTGAGTGCTGGGATGGATTTCAGACATGTGCCACCATACTCAGCTCCGACCAGGAATTTAAAACAACTATGAACAGCTGGGTACAGTGGTATACACCTGTAATCCCAGCAACTCTGGAGGCAGAGGCAGGAGGATTTAAAGTTCAAGACCAGAGGCAGACTGTGTAACCTTAGTGAGACCCTGTATCAGGGTAAAAAATTTTTAAAAGGGACTGGGTAGTACAGTTCAGTGGTAGAGTACGTGCAAAGTATGCACGAGGCCCTGGGGTCAGCCTCCTAGTACTATAAAAAGTTAATTACATTAAGTTAAATTAAATTAAAACTATGAATAATGTTTTCAGGACTATAGTGGAAAGAAATAATTTGCAAAACCGATAATATAAGATTCTAAGAAAAAAATGAAAAAGAAATGCTAGAGAAATGCTAATAGAAATTAAGAATGGTGGGACTTGATGACACCCAAAAACAACAACAGGCTCATTAGTAGATGGTACACTGATAAGAAAAGACTCTCCCTGTCCCCTTTTTTTAGGGCTGAGTATCAAACCCAGGGCCTTGTACCTGGTAGGCAAGCCAGTCTCCCACTGAGCCAAACACCTAGCCCAAACTGTGTCTTTTGACATGATCTTATATGTAGAAAATTCTTAACTCCACCAAAAGACTGTTAGAGCTGATACATACTATAAATATTAGTAGCATTTCTATACACAAACAATGAACTAAGTGAAAAGGAAGTTAAGGAAACAATCCCATTTACAATAACATAAAAAGTACTTAATAAATTTACAGATGTGGTAGTACACACTAGTAATCCCAGCACTTGGGAAGCTGAGGCAGGAGGATCAATTAGAGTTTGAGACCAGCCTGGTCTACATAGTGATTTCCAGGAAAGCCTAGGCTACACAGCAAAACGCTGTCTCAAAAAACTATAACTAACTAACTAACTAACTAACTAACTAACTGAATAGTCCATACTAACCAAAATAATCCATAGATTAACTTTCCTTCCTTCCTTCTTTTCTTCCTTTCTTCCCTCCCTTTCTTTTCCCTTTCCTTCCCTTCCTTCCCTTCCCTTCCTTTTTTCCCCAGTACTTGGGAGTTGAACCAGGGCCTTGCTCATATATTGCAAGTACTCTACCACTGGGCTGCCTGTGCAGCCCACTTTTTATTTTTTTAATTTGGAGACAGTATTTTGCTAAGTTACACATGCTGTCTCTATCCGCAGACTCATGATCCTCCTGCCTTAGCCTCCCAAAGTTGCTGGAATTAGAGGTATGTGCCACTGTGCCTGGTTTAAATTCACTTTTCAAGGTTAGTTGAGGTTATAGCTCAGTGGTGGAGTGCATATGTTTAGTGTGCTCAGGGATATAGGTTCAATCCCCAATGTGTGCATATGCAAACACAAATACACACACACACTCACACACTCACACATTCACACAAATTCAATGTCATTATTCACAGAAATAGAGAAAAAAAAAAAAAAAAGCAATCCTGAAACAATCAGCCTTTGAAAACCCTGTGAAGGGTGGCTGTGAGTTGGACCTGTCTTGATGGCACCTAACAACAACAATGAAATTCATATGGAACCAAAAATGACTTCAAATATCCAAAGCAGCAGTGTTGAGACAAAAAAAAAAAAAAAAAAAAAAAAAAAGAAAAAGGAAAAAGATAAAAGCTAGAGTTATTATACTTCCTGATTTCAAATTTTGATACAAATCTATAGAAATAAAAACAGCATTGCACTGAAATAAAACAAGACACATTAGCTAATTGAATTAGCATAGAGAGCCTGGAAATAAACCCACACATCTGTGGTCAGCTGATTTTCTTTCTTACTTTCCTTTCCTCTCTCCCTCCTTTGCTCCTCTTTCTTCTTCCACCTTCTCTCTCCTCCTTCCCTCCCTCCCCTTCCTTTCCTCCCTCCCTCTCTCTCTCTCTTTCTTTCTTTTCTTTCTCTTTCTTTCTTTTTCCTTCTTCCTCTCTCTCTCTCTCTCTCTCTCTCTCTCTCTCTCTCTCTCTCTCTCTCTCTCTCTTCCTTTCTTTTATATTGGGGGCTTAACCCAAAGCCTGTGTATACTTTGCAAGTGCTCTACCATGGAGATGCCCACCCTCAGCCCCCTTTAAATTGGTTTAATATTGAGACAAGATCTTGCTAAGTTATACAGGCTACCTCTGGCCTCAAACTTGAGGTCCTCCTGTGTCTGCCTCCTGAGTCACTGGGATTACAGACACACGGTCAGAAAGTAGCAAGAACACACAATGAAGAAAGAATAGTCTATTCAATAAATGGTGTTGGGGAAACTATCCACATGCAGATGAATGAAATTAGACACCTTATCTCACTACTTATGCAAGAATCAACTCAAAATGGATTAAAGAGCTAGGCATCATATCTGAACTATAAAACTACTGGGAGGAAATGGGGAAAGTTCCACGTGATTTTTTTTTTTCAGACAGAGTTTCAATATGTACCCCTGTCTGGCCCTGAATGTAAGAATCTCTTGTCTCAGTCTCCTGAGTGCTGAGACTATAGGCATGCACCACCGTGCCCAACTTGAGCAGTGATTTCTTAGATATGATCCTAAAAGCACAGGCAAAAAAAAAGCAAAAACATACAAATGGGATTGCATCAAACTAAAAAGCAACACAGCAAACTAAAAGGAAACAATGAACAGAGTGAAGAAACAACCCAAAGATTTGGAGAAAATATTTGCAAATCGTCCATTGGGTTGTTGTTGTTAGGTGCCGTGGAGTCGGTATCCGACTCATAGCGACCCTCATAGGGTTTTCAATGGCTGACTGTTTCAGGATTGCCTTGGGAGTGGATTGCCAGGCCCTTCTCCCATATTTTCGGTGCTGGGAATTGAACTCAGGTCCTCAGAGACTGCAGCGCAGCGCTCTACTAACTGAGCTAAATCCCAGCCCTCTCGTCCATTGGGTAAGGGACTAATATCCAAAATATATAAGGAACTCATACTTCTCAATAACCAGGGAACAACTCTATTTAAAAAGGAGCAGAAAGCCAGGAATAGTGGCACATGCCTGTAATCCCCTTGGGAGGCAGAGGCAGGAGGATCACAAGTTTGAGACTAGAGGCAGCCTTCGTAACTCAGCAAGACCCTGTCTCAAGATAAAAATAAAGAGACTGGGGTTGCTGCTTAGGGGTAGAGTGCTTGCTACGTATGCACAAAATCATGGGTTTAACCCTCTAGTACTGAAGAAGAATTTTTAAAAAGAGCAGAGAGTGCTGGGGATGTAATTTAGTAGTAGAATATTTGCCTAGCAGGCACAAGGTCTTAGGTTTGATCCCTAGTACATCAAAAATTAAAACAAAACAAGAAGAAACTCTAAAACTCTGAGGCTGGGCTGTATGGCCCCTGGCTATCAATTTGTTTGCCAATTGTGATAGCACATGCCTGTAAGCCCAGCCCCTGGGAAGCTGAGGCAGGAGGATTGTGGGTTCAAGGCCAGCCTGGTCTACATACAAATTCCAGTTTAGCCTGGGCTATATAGTGAGACTGTCTCAAAAATGAAAATAAAATAAATGAACAAAAAAAAAGGCAGGGACACCCAAATAGAAATTTGGCTAAAGAAGGCATACAACTGGCCAACTAATACATGAAAAAATACTTAATATTACTAATAAGGAAATACAAATTGAAACCATTGTAAAGTATCACCTCACACTTATTACAATGGTTATTATCAAAACAATGAAAGATAAGTGTTGCTATTATCAAAACAATGAAAGATAAGTGTTGTAAAACAAAGGGAACCTTTGGATACTGTTGGTAGGACTGTACATTGGAATAACCACATTGGAAAACAGTTTGATGGTTCCTAAAAAAACTAAAAATAAAATTACCATATGATTGAACAATCCTAGTTCTTGGTATATCTCCATAGGAATTAAAATCAGCACATCAAAGAGATATCTTCATTCCTATATTTATTATAGCATTGTTCACAATAACCAACATATGAAAACAACCTATGTCCATCCATGGTTGAATGAATTTTTAAAAATATTATATACAGAGAATGTCAAAAAGTATACACATTTTAAGAAAGAAAAAAACTATATCAAAATATAATGCTCAATATAAACCAATAACAAAAGATGAATATATAATAGCTTTGACTTCTGCAATTATAAGAGGTACTCAAAGTGTTGCAGGAAATGGTAGCAGAGAACTAGACAAGAGCTTGAGAGAAGAAAGGAAAATTTATTAACACTGGCAGGCTCAGAGGAGTAGTGTCCAAAGTCTGGACCTGGAAGGTTTAGGACCTGGAAGCTTTTGTCTTGGGATTGTGGTTGGGGAGGGCTAAGAACAAGCTGGAAGTTACAGAAGCTAAAGTAGCAGTTATTAGGAGGTCATGGTACATTGAATTTCTGTGGTGAGCACAGCTGCATATGTTAGATAACATATCTATTTACAGAAGCTTTATAGAGGTTGGGAAATGGGAATGGAATTTATGGCTAGGACCTATTAGCCAACAAAATAGCTGCTGAAGACAAGATGGCTCTAGTCGGGTTCTTTTTGTGATTACATTCCTCTCTCTTGATGCTCCATAGGCTTTTTAAGGGACATCCTCTTCTTCAGATTTGATTAGAGGCTGTTGGGAATACGTGGGGTCTAAATACCTCAGGCCTGGGTAGTCTGGAGGTCTCTCTTTTTGGAGGGCAGTTTCAGTTAATCTTTGGTTTGGGCACATGAGATTATACAGCATCTGACTAAGGACTCCAATTACAATGATTTAGGGATATAAGTATTAAGGCCATTAATCCTTTCCATTTACCAAACCATGGTTCTAATAGGCCAATGAAGGAGTTATCTATCCCACTGATTCTGCTAATTCTTCCACTAGAGTTGTTAGGGCTTTTGTTATGGTCCCATCTGGTGCAGTATTATTTGGGGTGAAAGTACTGTGTTGTGTCACAATCATTACATAGACCTCACCTTTTTCTCCTAATATCATGTCTAGGGCTAGTCTGTTTTCCCAGGCCATTTGGATTGTAGGCCCCAATAAGGTTCAGTTATGCCCTTGCTGGTATCTCAGGTGTAATTTATACACCTCTGTTGACTATAATATAGATAATTAACCCAACCTACATTTTTGTTAATTGTGACCCACCAGAACAAGGTAGGCTTTAAATTCATTAGACATTCCTCTAGGGACTCCTGTGGCGTCTACATAAATTGTGGAGTCAAAGGACCCTGGGGGAGCTGGGCACAGTGGTGCACACCTGTAATCCCAGCGGCTTGGGAGGCGGAGGAAGGAGGATCACAAGTTCGAGACCAGAGGCAGTCTTCATAATTTGGCGAGACCCTGTCTCAAAAAAGTGAAAAAATGGGCTGGGGGTGCAGCTCAGTGGTCCAGCACTTGCAGAGCATGCAAGTGTGAGGCCCTGGGTTCAACCCCCAGTACCTAAAAAAAAAAAAAAAAAAAAGGACCCTGGGGGTTGGTCAGCAGAATGGTATCTTGTAGCAGGTATATCTGGGTGGGGGTCTATGCTCTGGGCTATAGTGAAAGGGATAATTAATTGAACCAGGGCACATGTTCCACTCCATCTATGAGGAAAGGTTGTATAAAGTGACCTGTTGCATAACCACCAAATATCTCCGGGGGTTGGGGGGCTGTGAGATTAACAGGTTGAATCAGTTTTTTTTCTTTTTTTGGTTGAGTCAGGTTTAATTCAGTGAGGGGCTTAATCATGTGGCACCCTGAGGTATATCCAGCATTTTAGCCCTCAGTCTCATTAGCTGAGATATAGATGCCAAACAGTTGTTTAGGGTTTGGAGTTTTTATAGCCTGTGGGGGCTGGCCACGAAAGGGGAACCTTGGAAAAAGTAGAAACAATCTCCTGCAGCTTTGGTTTAGTCTAGTGGGTGTAGGGGTTGAATATAGAGAATTAGACATATCATGCCTTCTGGGCTGGAAGTCCAATTTAGAGGGAAGGGCACTATTTTGGTCTCTGGTCTTCCAGAGGAGCAAATGTAACAACTGATTCTGTTTAAAGCCTTACGGGAATATTTGACCCTTTCATACTAAGCATTAACTTCAGTGTAGTCAGTTTCTATTGCTAGAGTTTGAGCCAGGTCCTTAACTTGGACAACTCTGACTTGTTTTGGATCATTAAGAGGGGGTACCAGTTTGATTGGGGCGAGAGTGAGAGGATTTTTAGTGGTACCATTATTGGGGAAAAGAGTGGATTCAGGTTTGACAAGTCAAATGGTAAATTGTCCTAGGGGCTCCTTTCTTGTCATGTTGGTTCCCATTCCATAATATCTGGAAATAGAGGGATGGGTCTGGCTTGGGTTACTAATAGTCAAGAGGATGGGGTTGTACTGTTTATCCTGGCAATTGTGTGGGATTTGGCCTCAGACAAAGGTCAACTTGGGTTTTAAAGCAGGACAGAGCTGTGAGGTCCAGCCCTGCCATTCAGTTGTCCAAAGGACATCTCCCCAACTTCCAGCTGGCCCATATGGGGCAGGATGGTAACAGGAGTCACCTTTGTCACCCCATTAAGCTCCCTTTCTGCTGAGGATATGAGGACAGGGATACAGGAAAACCTTTCCAAATTGTTCATGGAGGCTTCCACAGGATAAGACCAAGCAGGCATCAAACTATAGTGTTACAGGGTTGGGGCTTTGGGTGACATTAAGGACTAATAGTCCATTAGTTATTAGTGGATATAGGCCAAGCTGGTTAAACCAAAAACAGAGGAGAAATATGACAGGAATAAACATTTTTCAAGATTCTTCCACTCCTTGGGGGCTACAGTCCAGAGTCCAACAGCAAATTGGATGGAGAGGAATCTGAACAGGCCCTGGAAATAGGGTGGCAGGCAGAAGGGACATGCCTGGGGATCTCTCTAAGCCTTAGTTATATAGTCTTATTGGTTTCCAGGTGTGGCGGGAGCAGAATTGGTCAGTTCTCGAAGAGAGAGGATCATCTTAAGGGGATTCAGCGGGTCTGGGCAGGCAATCCACTTAGTTGGGTCCCCAGGGGTAGGCTCTTTTGACACAGGTGTGGTGGATCCAAGGCTAAATTTCTGCAATCTTGATAGCTGTAGGGGTAGTAAGAATTACAGTGAGTGATCCCCTCCAAATGGCTTGGAGAGGCTTCTTTCTTTTCTTTTTTCTTTTTTCTTTTTTTTCTTCTTTCTTTTGTTCTTTTTATCTTTCTTTCTTTTTCTTTCTTTCTTTCTTTCTGTCTTTCTTTTTTTTTTTTTTTTTTTTTTTTTTTTTTTTTTTTTTTTTTTTTTTTTTTTTTTTTTTTTTTTTTTTTTTTTTTTTTTTTTTTTTTTTTTTTTTTTTTTTTTTTTTTTTTTTTTTTTTTGCAGTACTTGGGAGTTGAACCTAGGGCCTTGCGCTTGCATGCTCTGCAAGTGCTGGACCACTGAGCTGCACCCTCAGCCCATTTTTTTACTTTTTGGGACAGGGTCTCACTAAGTTATGCAGACTGCCTCTGGTCTTGAACTTGCGATCCTCCGGCCTCTGCCTCCTGAGCCTCTGGGATTACAGGCATGTGCCGGTGTGGAGAGGTTTCTTTATCCAGTCTTTAACACAGACAGAATCTCCTGGTGGGAAGTGGTGAACCAAAGTGACAGTGGGGATGGGGATTCTTTCAGAAGTTAAGGTACTGATGTGTGTGAAGACCTTTCCTAGTTGTTGGAGTTGACTATGTCAGAGTCCCCTATCTGTCTTATATCTCCTTTAAAATGTATCACCAATGGGAGTAGATGCCCGAAAGGGACTTCATAACTGGTGAATCCTGTGGGTCCTGGTGAACATCAGATCCTGAGAAGGACTAGAGGCAATAGACCAGGCCAGGCCAGGGGACGTGAGTCTTTTGGTAAAATTTAGCCAGGGTTGTTTTGAGAGTTCTATTCATTTGTTCTACCTTTCTGGAGTTTTGGGGCTAGTAAGTGGTATGGAGGTTCCATTTAATTATGAGTATTTTGGCAATATTCTGGATGACATGTGCCACAAAGGCATGTGCACTGTTACTTCCAATGGAGAGGGGTAGGCCCTCAGCTGACTTCTGATGGTTTTTCAGTACAAAACTAAACCAACAGATATTTGTAGCTCTCATGGGGTTTTAGTTTAGTAAACTCCATTATAAAATCTTCAAAAAGAGAGGTGCCAGTCTGTTGGATTCCAGGTGGAGGTTTGGGCTTTTGGATTGCTTTTGTGTACAGGTTTGGGATCGTTGATAAACAGTGGGGCAGATGCTAGACAAGCAGAGTATACAGTAATATTGGCTTAAGAGTTCCTCCATTGCAGTTTTTACATTGTGGGTCAGTGCCTGGTATTCCTTTTTTTTTTTTTTTTTTTTTTTTTTTTTTACTTTTTGAGACAGGGTCTCGCTAAATTATACAGACTGCCTCTGGTCTCGAACTTGTGATCCTCCTTCCTCCGCCTCCCAAGCCGCTGGGATTACAGGCATGTGCCACCACTCCTGGCACAGTGCCTGGTATTCTTGAACAAGGGTATAAGCTAATTTTTGCAGGATAATTGTTCTTCCATCTGGGAGTGTCCACCAGGGATCAGGTCCTTTTGTCACTTGTCCTTGTTGTACCTAAATGTTTTCTTTGGAATACCGAGGGGATTGGCCCTCTGTATCATAACAGTGTCAGGGTGCACTTTTTTTTTTTTCATGTCTTCAAGGGTTAGTTGTAGAGTGTTTGTGTCCCAGGTGAAGCCCTTGCCAGCCAGTTTAGTGGTCTTACCAGCCTTGTGGTTACTGAGTGAGACAAAGTCCTTAATCTTCTGATGTCCTTGATAGTGAATGATTGCCACCTTTGAGGGCTTCCAGATAGCTGTGCGCAGAAGTAGGATCTCTTCCTTATTTTTTTTTATTAGAAAATTTTAATGTACATCATAATGCGATTCATTTTGACATGCTTTTCATTGTGACAGTTTTCATATATGCATCTTCCTTATTTTTGATAGCTTTTCCTTCTGCAGTAAGTAGGCCTCTTCCTTTGTATATCATTCCATCAATGTGTACTGTCACAAAGGTGTATCTAGAGTCTGTACAGATGTTGACCTTTTTGTTTTCTGACCATATCAAGGCCTGGATAAGGGTCCAGAGTTCAGCCCATTGTGCTGACCACCCTTGAGGGAGGGCCCTGGCCACTGTTATTTCATCTATGGTGACAATGTCAAGTCCGGCTCAATGCATCCCATTTTTGACAGTGACACTTCTGTCAGTGATTAGAGTATATTCAATGTCTGTCAAGGGGTCCATCTTAAGGTCCAGGCTGCTGGCAAAGAGTTCATCAGTGAGGGCCAGGAAATCATGGTCCAGGGGTCCCAGCTCAGTCAAAAGGTAGTGGCTGAACTGAGGGGCGCACAGCTGTCAGTCAGGTGAGGATTTTGTGATATTGTGTTATCTTGCTGTTAGAGAGCCATCAGTGGCCACAGTTGTTTAGAAGATCTAGCATGGAATGAGGCACTTGTACAGTCAAGTTTTGCCCCAAAGTCAATTTATCAGCTTCCTTTATCAACATAACAGTGGCAGCTAGAGCTCTCAGGCATGAGGGCCAGCCCTTGGCTACTGAGTCCAAGTTTTTTGACAGGTATGCTACTGGTCTTTCCCATGATCCATTTGTCTGAGTGAGGACTCTAGAGGCAGCATGTTTCCTTTGTTCCAGGAAAAGATTGAATGGTCAGGTGATGTCTGGAATCCCCAAGCAGGAGCCATGGATAGGGTCCTTTTTAAGGTATTCAAAGTAGTGTCACATTCGGTGGTCCAGTCAAAGGGGTCTGAGTCTACCAGCCAGAGCATCATATAATGGTTTGGGTTTTTCTACAAACCGTAGAATCCAGATCTGGCAGAATCCAGTGGTACTGAGAAACTCTCAGAGCTTCTTGTGGGAGTTGGGCATCAGAATGGAACAGATGACCTCTTTTCTTTCTGGTCCCAAGGCCCAGTGTCCTTGACCTATGTCAAATCTGAGATATGGGACCTTCTTTCAGCAAAACTGTGCCTTTTTCCAGGATATCTTGTATCCAGTCTCAGGTAGGTTATTTGGTTCCTTCCCAATAGCTTGTTTGAGTTTCACTGGTGAGTATGAGATAACCTGTTGGAGGAGGGTGCAGTGGTAGTCAGTGGAAGGGAAAGTGGCCAGGTCTGTCGTGAGTGCCTCTCCAAATAGAGTGGGAGAAGTTTTGAATCCTTGTGCTAGGGAAGTCCAGGTTAGTTGGATTTTAAGCCTGGAAATGGGGTCTTCGACTCAAATGCAAACAGGAGTTGGCTGATGAGGGCCAAACACAGGCAGAAGAAAATGTCCTTTAGATCTAGGCAAGTATACCAGTGAGCAGTTGGTGGGAGAAGACTAAGGAGGGTGTAAGGATTAGGGACCATGGGATAGAGGGTGACTGTGGTGGCATTTATTGTGCAGCAGTCTTGAACAGGGTGGAATTCACTGTTTGGTTTCTTCACAGGCAGGAGTGGGGTGTTCCAGGGTGACTGGCATTCCTTTAGGATTCCATATTTATGGCGTCTTTGGATGTTGGTTTTATCCCCAGTTTGGCTTCAAGAGACATGGGATATTGTCTGATGCAAGCATGAGAAGCTCCAGGATTGAGTTCAATGACCAAAGGAGAGTGATTAATGGCCAGTCCAGGCAAAGAGCCTTTAGCCTATATGTGTGGAAAAAGAGACTCAAGGGATTTCAGGTTGTTTCATCTGAGTGATCAGCCATTAGCCTCCATTCTTCTTCCCTGGGGACTGAAACAGTCATTAGAATGTGTGTTTGAGGCACAGAGAAGGAGAGCAAAGTCTGTTTGCCTGGAGAGAAACTGATTGTGGCTCTGAGCTTAGACAGAATGTCTCTTCCCAGTAGCAGGGTAGGGAATTCAAGCATGTATAGAAATTCATGGGAGACCTGGTATCCTCCACGGTCCAAGCTTGGCAGAAAGGGCACAAAGCCGGAACTCTCATGACTCCTGTAATGGTGATTTTACCTTTTCAGAGAGGAGCCACTTGTTGAGTCACCACGGAGTGTTTGGCCCCACTGACCACAAGAAAAATCATTGGTTGGCCCTCGACCTGAAATTGGACCATGGGCTCCTGGGGGCCCAATTGGAAGGAGGCTGGTCTGGCTTAGTCTGACCTGGGTATTCCCACCAGCCCAATGAAAGGTTCAGTCTCTGGTTTTAAGTGGACCTTGGTTGTCTGGATCTTGAAGTCCTTTAGTCTGAGTGGGCATTCATTCTTCCAGTGACCAAATTGTTTACATCAGGCACAGTCATCTTTTCCCAAAGGTTAAGGCTATCCTCTGGATGCAGTAGAATTAGCAGTGGCAGCCAAAGGTGATCTTTGCTTGGAAGGGAGCCATCAGGGTGAAGACAACATATTAGGCATCAGTTGTGGAGGAACTGGTCTTCCCAGGGCTATAGCAAAGAGAGAGGCTTTATGGTGTGCTTGGCGGTTGGCTTGGTGGCATTGTTCTTGTTGTTCTTCATGTTCACAGTTGCTGAAGACTGTTGGCGATCTGGAGGAATTAGGTCGAGTTCATGCCAGCAAAGCCTCTCACCTTCTGGATTTTTCTTCTAATGTCTTGGATGGCTTGTATGATGAAGGCTGTGTTGACCATCTGTCGATTTTCTCAGGCCTCAGAGCTCAAAGGGGTATGATCTCAGTATGCTTTGCATGTAGAAATCCAATGGGCTTTTGTCCAGCTTTTGGGTGACAGCTGCAACTTTTGACATTTACAGGCTTTTTGTCCCCCTCTCTGAGGCCCTGGAGGATGACTTGATGGTATCTGTTGAGTGCCTCAGCACCTTCTGCAGTATTAAAGTCCCAATCCGGTTGTTCTTGGGGAAACACTCAGACTCAGCCTTCCAGGTTCACAGCAGTGGTAAGGACCTGGGTCTTTAGCCATTTTTCAGCCTCAGTAAAGATATAGTGGTGTTCTTCAGTATTAAAGAAGGTCATCATCAGTTGTTGGCAATCCTCCAGGTAGGCTGCTGGGTGTAGAAAATTGAAATGAGTAGTTCAGTAAGGGCCTTCGGCTTTTCAGAGAAGGACAGAGTGTGGTGTTTCCAGTTCAGGAGGTTGGTGGTACTGAATGGCTGCTAGTATGTGAGTAGAGGTCGAGCAGTGGTGCTGGCAGGGACTGGCTGCGGTGGTCCCAAGTAGACTCCTAAAGGAAGTTGGAGAGCCAAGGGATCTGGATACAGGCTTGGCAGGCTTGGCACTAATGAGTCAGGCACTTGAGGTGGACTAGTTGGTAGGGATAGCCCAGGTGGTGGGGCTATTCCTGTTAGAGGTCAGTATGGTAGACGCAGTTTAGACTCAGTGAGGTCTTTTGGGAGGATGGGTTTTTGTTCTGGAGGTTTGGGTTCTTGTTCTGTAGAGCATGAGGTCTTGGGCTTTTGAGAAGGAATGTGGCCTTGGTGCATTAAAAGAATGGCTCCAGGTTGACTGAGGACACAGGAACGGAGCCAGGTTGGAACATTCAAGGCAAGTTGGAGCCAAGAGTCGGTCTATGGGAATTGGTCCAGGTGTCCTTTTGTTCCTGAGTCAGTCACCACAGTCCATATGCAGCAAACTTCTCATTTATTGAGTGCCCTCAGGGGGCCAGGAAGAACTCAGTTTGGGCTGTTCAAGCTCACAAAGTGTAGAGTCATCTTGATTTCATTTTGACACTGTAATCACTGGAGAAACTTTTTAAAAAGTTTTTTAGTAGACATTTGAGGACAATGGGCTTGGACTGATTTGTCTACGTGTATATGTGGACCCTTGGACAGTTGCGACACAGAGTGTGGGTGTCCCTTTAAAGAGAGACCATTGAGATGCCCCCCTGGCGATGTCCCTTGTGGGATTGAAGGAGCCTCTTAGCCAATGTGGTTGTGAGTCATTGTTATGCTGTCAGGTCTCCATGGAACCACAGGTGAGGGCCCAATCAGACTCCATCACTGGTGCCGCCCAGTCTTGGAGCTGTGTAGACTGAACATTGTATGCCCAGTCTTGCAGCTGTGTAGACTGAACATTGTATGCTGTAAGGACAGTGTCAGTTACACTTATTCAAACATTGATCAGTCACTCAGAGGTTAAGCACTCCAAACCTGCACCTTCAAACTTAAGCTGACTAGGAGGTGATCAGACTCCTCTTCTGTTTGTTGGGACAGGCCTATCAGGTAATGTCCTGGAACAGTTTTACCAGGATTCAGGTTTTCGTTTTGTTCTCCCCTCAGGCTGACAGTGGCAAGGGACAGCCCCAGTCAACGTCCCAGAGACCACATGGGAGCCTCAGATGAGGAAGACTCCTTTCAGTCCCGGTGTGGTGGGACATGGAGCAGGAGAGTCCTGTCACTGAGGCCCATGGCAAAAATGGTTCAAGCCTGACTTACTGCTGGGTTAGAAGATTTTCCCGGCTAACACACCAAAATTGTTGCAGGAAACACCAGCAGAGAACCAGACAAGAGCTCAGGAGAAGAAGGGAAAATTTATTAACATGAGCATGCCCAGAGGAGTAGTCTTCAAAGTCTGCACCCTGAAGGTTTAGGCAGGAAGCTTTTATCTTGGGATTTCCACTGGGGAGGGCTAAAAGCAAACAGGAAGTTACAGAAGCTAAAGTAAGTAGTTATTAGGAGGTCATGGTACATTGCATTCCTATGGTGAGCAGAGCTGAATATGTTAGATAACATCTATTTACAGAAGCTTTACAGAGGTTGTGAAACAGGAATGGAATTTATAGCTAGGGCCTATTAGTGAACAAAATGGCTGCTGAAGACAAGATGGCTCCAGTCAGGTTCTTTTTGTGATTACAAAAGTGGTACCATAAAAGAAGAAATAGGACTTGTTGCTGTGTGAGGCCTCCCAGATCTTCCCTTCTGCACATCACACATAGTACCTTGCATCTCAAACTTATTACAAATGTGCGCATTTGTTAGACATGTAAGAGGTTCTATTGCATACTCACACCTCCACTGTCATACTTTCACAACTTTTTGAATGTCAAATACCACTTCAAAATGATCTTGTGCTCCTTGAACAATCATGCTTCTGCCATTTTCTTTGACTCTCCTGCCTGTTGCATGGTGGCCCTAGCATTCATTTGATTAACACCATCTTTTGAGTGAACATCACATTACACATTGCTACCACAATTCAATTCTACTTCATAAAGTAATACATAGATAACATCTCTTAAAATGTGTATATGTTTTTTGGTACATCTGAGTGTATACATTTTTGGCACCCCAGTATATACATAATGGAATATTATTATGCTTTTTTTGTAAAAAGGAAATTCTATCAGGTGGAACAACATTTAGCACATTATGCTAAATGAAATAAGCCAAGCACAGAAAAACAAATGTTGAAATAGCTCACTTATATGTAGAATCTAAAGGAGTCAATTCATATAGAGAGTAGAATTGTGATTACCAGAGATTCATGTGGTAGAGTGAACAGAGAAAGAGGAGATGTAGATCAAAGGGTACAAAGTTTCAGTTAGACAGAAAGCATAAGTTCTGGTGATCTCTTTATTGCACAGCATGTCATTATAGTCATTATACTTAATAATAATGTATTATATGTTTCAAAATTGCTAAAATCATAGAGTTTGAATGCTCCCAGCACAAATAAATATGTGAGGTGATAGATATGCTAATTAGCCTGATTTGACCATTCCACAATGTATACATGTATTAAAACATCACACCATATCCCATAAATAAAATCATTTGTCAATTAAAATAAAGTTAGTTGGGTATGGTAGTACCTGCCTGTAACTCTAGCACTGTGGAAGCTGAAGCAGGAGGATCATGAATTAGAGCCTAGCTTGGACTACATAGCAAGTTCCAAGCCAGCCTGGGTTACATTGCAAGACCAAATAAACAAATAAATAAATAGCCAGGCAGGGTGGCACACCCCTGTAATCCCAGCACTTGGGAAACTCAGACAGGAGGATCATGAGTTCACAGCCAGCTTGGGCTATGTAGTGAGACCCTGTATAAATAAATAAATTAATTAATTAAATTAAATGAAGTCAGAATTTTAAAAAGGAACAGGAGAGAGAACAACAATGAGATAACTACCATATATGCATTAGAATGGCCTAAATCCAGAAGACTAACAATCAGATGTTGGTGAGGGTATAGAGTAACAGGAACTGTTATTCACTGCTGATAGAAATGCAAAATGGTATGGCTACTTTGAAAAACAGTTTGACAATGTCTCACAAAACTAAATATATTCCTCTCTCTCTCTCTCTCTCTCTCTTTTTTTTTTTGCAGTACTAGAATTTGAACCCAGGGCTTCACTCATGCTAGACAAGTAACTACCACTGAGCCATGGCCCCCAACCCCTTTTTTAAAAATTTATTTTGAGACAGGGTCTGGCTAAATTGCATAGGTTCACTCTAGCTTCAAACTTGCAGTACTGCCTCAGCCTTCTGGGTTGCTGGAATTACAGAGAGGCACTATAGCACCTGGGTTACTAAACATATTCTTACTATATGGTCCAGTAATCATACTCCTTGGTATTTATCCAAAGGAGTTGTAAATTTATGCCCACACAAAAACTTGCACATAGATATTTATGGCAGCTTTAATTACAATTGCCAAAACACCGAAGCAACTAAGATGTCCTTCAATAGGTGAATGGATAAACTATGGTATATCCAAATAATGGAATGTTATTTAGCACTATAAAGAAGTAACCTATTGAGGGTCATGCATGGTGGTACATGCCTATAAACCTAGCATCAGGAGACTGAGACAGAGGAATTGCAAATTCAAGGCCAGTCTGGGCTACATAGCAAGAACATGTCTCAAAAAAAAAAAAAAAAAAAAAGTCTATTGAGTCATCAAAAGACTTGGAGGAAATTTAAATTCATGTTACTAAATGAAAGATGCCAATCTGAAAAGGCTATACGTTGTATGATTCCAACTATATTACATTCTTAAAAGACCAGTGGTGGCTGGGCGTGGTGGAGCACGCCTATAATCCCAGCGGCTTGGGAGGCAGAGGCAGGAGGATCTCAAATTCAAGACCAGAGGCAGTCTGCGTAACTTAGCGAGACCCTGTCTCAAAAACTGAAAAAATGGGCTGGGGGTGCAGCTCAGTGTTCCAGTACTTGCAAAGCTGGCAAGCAGGAGGCCTTGGGTTCAACCCCTAGTACCTCAAAAAAAAAAAAAAAAAAAAAAAAAAAAAAAAAAAAAAAAAAAAAAAAAAAAAAAAAAAAAAAAAAAAAAAAAAAAAAAAAAAAAAAAAAAAAAAAAA
>VMDO01011593.1:0-32448 GCA_007922755.1 Pedetes capensis | reverse complement strand
AATCTATAGAATTTATACCAAGTCTGAACACTGAAGTGAACTATGGACTTTGGATGGTAATGATGCATTGATCTATGTCATCAAATCTGATGAAGATGTTGATAATGGGAGAGACTATGCATGTGGTAATGAAGAGAGAATGTAGGATATCTTTGTACCTTACTCTGAATTTTGCTGTGAACCTAAAGCTGATCTTTAGAAGAAGGGGGGAAAAAAAAAGCCTTTAAAAGAAATAAAAACATGAAGGAGAAATACTTTCTCAGACAAAAAAAAAAAAAAGTTGAGAGGACTTTTTGCTAGTAGATCTGCCTGATAGGAAAAGTTAAAAGAAGCTGTGGTGGTGCACACCTGAAATACCAGCACTTGGGAGGCTGAGGCAGGAGGTTGATGAGACCTTGAGGCCAGTGTGGTCTGCATAGCAAGTTTCAGGCCAACTTGGTCTACACAGTGAGACCCTGTCTCAAAAACCCAAGGGGGAAAAGAAAAGGATAAAGAAAAAGAAACATTAAAAGAAATTATTTAAAGAGAAGGAAAATTACATAGGTCAGAAATTCAGATCTTTATAAAGAAAGCAAGAGCACTAGAGAAGGAATAGCTAAAGGTAAAAGAAAACCTTTTACTTTTTTTTTTTCACTACTAAGTGATTGAACCCAGGGTCTCACACATGCTAGGCAATTTTCCACCACTGAGCTGCACTTCCAGCCCCTTTTTAATATATATTATTTTAATTTTGTGACAGAGTTTCACTAAATCCCACAGGCTGCCTCTGGCATTGAACTTGAGATCCTCTTGCCTCAGCCTCCTAAATTTCTGTGATTACTGGCACATGCCATGGTGCCTGGCTTTTTGTTGTTGTAACTGTTACGTGCTGTTGAATCAGGTCCGACTCATAGCGACCCTATGTACAGCCGAACAAAACACTCCCCGATTCTGTGCTAGGCACATGATCTTATTTATGTTTAAGTCTGTTGTTGCAGTCACTGTGTTAATCCATCTAGTTGAGGGTTTTCCTTTTTTTCCTTGACCTGCCACTCTCCCAAACATGATGTCCTTCTCCAGGGATTGGTCTTTCCTGATTACATGTCTGAAATGTCCTGATTACATGTCTGAAATATGTAAGACACAGTCTAGCCATCCTTGCTTCCAAGGAGCACTCTGGTTGCACTTCTTCTAAGACATATCTGTTGATTCTTTTGGCAGCCCATGGTATATTCAGTATTCATCTCCAGCACCATAATTCAACAGCATCAATTGTTCTCCTGTCTCCCTTGTTCAATGTCCAGCTTTCACAACCATATGATGTAACTGAAAATACCATGGCATGAGTCAGGTGCATCTTCATCTTCAATATGACATCTTTACTTTTCAAAACTTTGTTGTTGTTGTTAAGTGCTGTGGAGTTGTGTCTAACTCAACGTGATCCTTATAGAGTTTTCAATAGCTGATTGTTTCAGGATTGCCATGGGAGTGGATTGCCACATCCTTCTCCCATTTTTGTGGTACTGGGAATTGAACTCAGGACCTCAGAGACTGTAGAGTAGTGTTCTACCAATTGACCTAAATACCAGCCCTTTCAAAACTTTAGAGAGGTCTTTTGCCACAGCTTTTCCCAATGCAGTGAATCTTTTGATCTCTTGACTGCTGTTTCCATGGGTGTCGATTGTAGAACCAAGTAAAGCGAAATCTTGGACAACCTCAATCTCTCTCCATTTATCATAAAGTTGTGTACTGACTCAGTTGTAAGGATTTTTGTCTTGTTGATGTTGAGGCACAATCCATACTGAAGGCTGTGTTCTTTGATCTTCATCAGTAAATATTTCAAATCCTCTTCATGTTCAAGCAAGCAGAATTGTGTCATCTGCATATTGCAGGTTGTTAATGAGTTTTCCTCCAATCCTGATGCTGCATTCTTCTTCATAAAGTCCAGCTTCTTGGATTATTTGCTCAGCATAGAAATTGAAGAGATACAAAGAAATTGAAGAGATATGGTGAAAGGTTGCAGCCCTGATGAATACCTTTCTAGACTTTAAACCAAGCAGTGTTTCCTTGTTTTGTTCAAATGACTGCTTCCTGGTCCATGTACAGATTCCTCATGAGTACAATTAGGTGCTGTGGTATTACCATTATCCCAGTGTTATCCATAATTTGTTGTGATCCGCACAGTCAAATGCCTTTGCATAGTCAATTTTGCTAATATGTTATATTAAGGATATCGATTTAATTTATTTTTATTTTGAGGCAGCACTAAGTTAGACAGGCTGCCTCTGGGCTCAAACTTGCAATACCCCTGCCTCCAAAGTTGCGGGGATTATAGGCATGCGCTATGGCACCTGGTTTTATTTTTCTTTATTGATATAATAGCTTATTCAATATAATATCACTAACAATGTATTTGATTGTGTAGTCTTGTGCATGTACGTATAAATGTATATATACATATGTAGGTATATATAGATATATATGTTTAGATATATTTGAAATGAATGATAGCAGTGATACAAGGGATAGAAAGGAAGGATTAGATTTATTTTGTTTTCATGGTACTCTATTTGAAAGTGGACTGGCTTGATTGTAAGTGTATATTGCAAACTGTAGAGCACCCACTAAAAAAGTTAAGAAAGAAGTATGAAAGATATGCTAGCATAGGAGTGCTGTCAAGTTGGGTCCAACGATAGAGACCCTCATAGGGTTTATGGCACCTAACAACAACCACAACAGCACAGGGGAGAAAATGGAATCATTATAATGCTCAGTTAAAATTACAAAAGTCCAAAAAAAAAAAAAAAAGCAGGGGGAATGAATAGAAAATTGTGACAGATATTGTTATCAGATGCCATCAAAGTGGGTCCAACTCATAGCCACCCTTTGTACAACAGAAGGAAACACTACTTGACACTGTGCCTTGCCCAGCACTATGTCCGTGTTTCTCTACTATTCATAGACTTTTTGATGGCTAATTACTTCAGGAGTGGCTGCCAGGTCCTTCTCCCATTTTTGCAGTGCTGAAGATTGAACCCAGGGTCCCAAAGCCTGCAGAGCAAGCATTCTACCAACTGAACTAAACCCCCAGCCCCATAACAAATATGGTGGATATTAATCCAACTATATCAATAGTGACTTTGATCACCAATAATCAAAACCACCAATTAAAAGAGATTGTTAGAATGAATTAAGAAACAAGACCTGCCGGGCTCCCTGTCGCACGCCTGTAATCCCAGTGACTTGGGAGGCAGAGGCAGGAGGATCACAAGTTTGAGACCAGAGGCAGTCTGCATAATTTAGAGAGACCCTGTCTCAAAAAGCTAAAAAAATGGTCCAGCTGGGAAACTCAGTGGTATGTTTTTTTTGTTGTTAGGTGCCATTGAGTCGGTATCGACTCATAGCAACCCTACATACAACAGGGGAAACACTATTGTCAGTTCTTCTCTGCTATTCATAGGGTTTTCAATGGCAGATTGATTTTTGGGAGTGGGTTGCTGGGTCCATCTCCCAAGCCTACAGCACCTGGTGTTCCAAGGCAGTCTCCCATCCAAGTACCAACCAGGCCAGACGCTGCTTAGCTTCCAAGATCTGATGGGATCGGATACCATAGGGCTATGGCTGCAGGCAGTCAGTGGTTTAACACTTGCAAAGCATGCAAGCACGAGGCCCTGGGTTCAACCCCCAGTACTGAAAAAAAAAATAAAAAATAAAAATAAAGGAAACAAGACTCAAGTATATATTGTCTGCAAGAAACTCACTTTAAATATAAAGATTCATATAGATTAAAAGATGGAAAAAACTGGGCACCATGCTATGTACCTATCACCCCAGCTTCAGGAGGCTGAGGCAGAAGACCACAGGCAACCTGTACAACTTAGCAAGAGCTTGTCTCAAAATAATTTTCTTTTTAGGGTACTAGAGCGCTGATCCTGGCGCCTTGCACATGCTTTGCAAGCTCTCTGCCACTGAGCTGCACCCCCAGCCCCTTTTTTATTTTTTAAATTGAGACAGGGTCTTGCTAAATTATGCAGGCTGTCTCTGGCCTTGAACCTATGATCCTCCTGCCTCTGCCTCCCAAGTCACTGTAACTACAGGCCTGCACCACCACTCTCAGCTCTCAAAAAAGATTCTTTTTAAAAAGGGGTTGAGGATGTGAGGGCAATCTGTCTATGACATCACGCCACTGATTGCCAGGGTTGAAAAAAGGGCTGAGGCTGGGCACCATGGTGCATTCCTATAATCCCATCAGCTACTCAGGTGGCTAAGGCAGGAAGGTGGCAGTTTTGAGACTGATGTTGTTGTTAGGTGCTGTCGAGTCAGTATCTGACTCATAGCGACCCTCATAGGGTTTTCAATGGCTGACTGTTTCAGGATTGCCTTGGAGTGGATTGCCAGGCCCTTCTCCCATTTTTGTGGTGCTGGGAATTGAACTCAGGACCTCAGAGACTGCAGCACAGTGCTCTACCAACTGAGCTAAATCCCAGCCTGTTTTGAGACTAGAGGTGCCTTTTTAACTTTGTGAGACCCTGTCTCCAAATAATAAATAAATAAATAAATGAAAAAGGGGCTGAGGGTGTCACTCAGTGACATAGCACTTGCCTATCATGCACAAGGCTCTGGCTTCAATCCCTTGTTGTTATTGTTAGGTACAAAGAGAAAAATAAGGGTAAAGATGTAGCATGACAGTACTAATGAAAGAAACCAAGAATATCTATGTCAGACAGAACAAACTTCAAACCAAGAGAGGTTATTAGGGATAGAAAGGGGTATAACTTAATGATAAAGGGGCTAATTCTCCAAGAAAACGTAACAGTCCTTAACATGCTTGCATCTTACAACAGAAGATGAAAATATGTGAGGCAAAAACTGATAGAACTGCAAAGAGAAAGATACATTTATTATTATAGCTGGAAACTTTAACAGTCTTTTATCATAAATGGAGAAACCCAGCAGATAGAATATCAGTAAAGATATAGTTGAACTCAACAGTACTATCAATAAGGATGTAATTAATGTCTGTAGACTAATCCATCCAATAACAACATATTGTACATTCTTCTCAAGCTCATATGGAACACACATCAGAATAGGCACATTCTGAGCCATACAAAACATCCCCTGATAAATTTTAAAAAGAATAAAAATCAGCCATCTGCCATGGCACACACTTCTAATCCCAGTGATTTGGGAGGCTGAGGGAGGAGGATTGCAGGTTTGAGGCCAGAAGCAGCTTGAGCAATTTATCAAGACCTTGTCTCAAAATTAAAAAAATAAAAAATAAAAAAGGGGCTGAGGGTGCAGCTCAGTGGTAGACGCTTGCCTAGCATGTGCAAGGCCCAGGGTTCAACCTCCCAAGCAATGAAAAAAAAAAAAAAAAAAGAATAAAAACCATAGAATGTCTTATTCTCAGACCACAGTGGAATTCAGCTTGAATTTAATAACAGAAAGAGAGTTGGAAAAATCCCCAAATAACACAAGTTCAGGAGAAATTTAAAAATATTTTAAACTAAATGAAAATGAAAAACAGCTTATCGAAAATTATGGGATACAGCAAAGCAGTGCTTAGAGGAAAAATTCTAGTATTGAATCCATAAATTTGAAGAAAAGATACAAAATGAATTATCTAAGCCAGTCATGGTGGTGCATCCTAGTAATCCTAGCACTTTGGTTGGTTGGTTGGTTGGTTGGTTGGTTGGTTGGTAGGTGCCATGGAGTCGTGTCTGACTCATAGCAATCCTCATAGGGTTTTCAATGGTTGATTGTTTCAGGATTGCCTTGGTAGTGGATTGTCACATCCTTCTCCCCTTTCCCAGCACTTAAGAGATCACAAATTTGAGATCAGCCTGGGCTATATAGTGATACTTTGTCTAAATACATACATACATACAAATATACATAAATCACCTAGATTTCCATTGTAGGAAACCAGAAAAAAAAGAAGATAAAATTAAATCCAAAGTAAACAAAAGAAAAGAAATAATAAAAATTAGAACAGAAAACTAGGCGGTGTGGTATATACCTCTAATCCCAGTGACTCAGGAGGCTGAGGCAGGAGGATTGCAGATTCAAGGCCAGAGGCAGCCTGAGAAACTTAACAAGACTTGTCTCAAAAAATAAAATAAAAGGAGGACTTGGAGTGCAGCTCAGTGATAAGAGCATTTGCCTAGCATGCATGAGGCCCCAGGTTCAACTCCCAATACTACAAAAAGAAAAAATCATCAGCTTATACTCAGAAAAAGAAATGTTTTACAATAAAAATAACTGTTATTTAGGAAAGAAGTTTTTAAAATGGAAAGGCAGATGGTTAGCATGAGAACAAGAACTTGAGGTTCAGAAAGGAGCCTCTGGTCACAGACGGTCAGCCCAACTGTCCAGATTGCTTGTCAGAATCATCCCACAGTGGAGACAAATCCAAATCTTCTTATTTTCAAGTATGCAAACCCCTTCCCAGGACCATCCCATAAGGAAGGAAAAGGTTATGATGTAACACATTATGTGCCAGATTTATTTACTTTATTTATTTACTTTTTCTTTTTGAGACAAGGTCTTGGTATGTTAGGCTGGCCTCAAACTCTCTCTTCCCACTTCAACCTCCAAAGTGCTCAGATTACAAGAATGTACCACCATGCCCAGCCTTATGATAGTGTTTATCTTTTGTAATTCCTCAGTATTTTCCTCACTCCTTGCTTCATTAACTTTTTGGGGAAAAGAATTATAGACATATTCATTCATTGAACATTGAACTTTTAAAATAACTTTCTGTTTGTTTCTTTTTTGTTTCTGACACAGAGTCTCACTGTGTAGTCCAGGCTATCCTTGAACTCGCTAGGTAGCCCAGGTTGACCCTGAACTCATGGTTCTCCTGCCTCAGCCTCCAAAATGCTGTGATTACAGTTGTGTGCCTCCATGCCTGGCTCTTAAAATAACTCTTATGGACCAGGCAAAGTGCCCCAACTGCTGAAGATACAAAGAAGGCAGCTGCATGAAGACATAATCACAAAACACATAATAAATGCAATGATAGATTAATAACCTTAGGATATTATGGAAATAAAGAGGAAAGACACTTAAAGGCAATAGGGAAGGCCAAGAAAGGGGAAAAAGTACAAACTGAATGAATGAGTAATATTTTTGGCTGCAACAGACAGAATCCCTGACTAAGAGGTTGAAACTGTAAGGCCATTTATTGCTCACTTTAGGGAATAACAAAATGCTCAGAAGCAGGTATACTTAGGGTAGTTCTAGTAACTCAGGGATGTCATCAAGACAGTTTTTCTAAGCTGGGCACCGTGGCACAGGCCTGTAATCCCAGCGGCTCAGGAGGTGGAGGTAGGAGGATTGCAAGTTCGAGACCAGAAGCAGTCTGCGTAATTTAGCGAGACCCTGTCTCAAAAAGTAAAAAAAATGGGCTGAGGGTGCAGCTCAGTGGTACAGCACTTGCAGAGCATGCAAGCGCGAGGCCCTGGGTTCAACCCCTAGTACCACCAAAAAAAAAAAAAAAAAAAAAAAAAAAAGACAGTTTTTTTTATCTTTCCCTCTGTAATTCTTGGAGTGTTGTCTTTTTGTCCTCATAGTTATCATCTCGGGGTTTCCAAAGGTGGCAGGATCACAAATACATTAAGCCAAGAAAAAGGTGGAATTTTTGTTGTTGTTTTAGTACGGGGGGTTGAACCCAGGGCCTTGCACTTGCATGCTTTGCAAGTTTTAGACCACTGAGCTGCAACCCCAGCCCATTTTTTTTACTTTTTGAGACAGGGTCTCACTACATTGCGCAGACTGCCTCTGGTCTTGAACTTGTGATCCTCCTGCCTCCACCTCCCAAGCCACTGGGATTACAGGCGTGTGCCACCATGACCGGCTTAAGAAAAAGGAGGAAATTTTATGTCTAGTAAACTCCTGTTATAAGCAGAAAGAAAAGGAACAGGGGTGTTGGGAATTTTTTGATTCTATTCATTTTAAGTAAAATATATCATAATACATTTAATTAAAAATCACTATAATTCATCACATTACTACTAAGATGAAGAAAAATCATATGATCAACTCAATGGATATAGAAAATTGGGTACTATACAACATTGATTCATGAAAAAATTAACAGTGACCCCTATGTTCATCTATAGTAGAAAGAAAAATACACTGTTGTATATATGCCAACAGAAAAAACCCCAACACTGCTATAAATAACATTGATGTATCTATCAGAAATAATATGAGAAAGAATTAAGGCAAATGATTAAATATTACATTATTTAATTTCTGTGACGTTCAAAACAGGCAAAACTACTTATGGTGATGTTGTTGTTCTTGTTAGGTGCTATTGAGCTGGTATCCAACTCATAGCGACCCTCCGTACAACAGGCAAAACACTATTGTCAATGCTTCTCTGCTGTTCATACGGTTTTCAATGGCAGATTGATTTTTAGGAGTAGGTTGCCAGGTCTGTCTCCCAAGCCTATAGCACCTGGTGTTCCCAGGAGGGCTCCCATCCAAGTACTAACCAGGCCCAACCCTGCTTAGCTTCTGAGATCTGACTGGATCAGATGCCACAGGGCTACTGCTGCAGGCACTTATGGTGATAGAATACTAAATAGTATTTACTTGGAATGGAGAGTATTAAATGGCAAGGTTTTTTTTTTTTTTTTTTTTAATGTTCTTTTTTGCTAACCTGGGAGGGAATTACACAAAAACATGGATGGATGAAGATATATTTTCTTTTAGAATTTTTAATGGATTCATCAAGATATAATTGACTTACATAATCACATATATTTAAAGTAGGCTGGGTATGATGGCACATGCCTGTAATGCCAGCACTTGGGAGACTGAGGCAGGAGAATCTTGAGTTCCAGTTCAGCTTAGGCTATGTAGGGAGAACTTGTCTCAAAAAAGCAAAACAAAACAACAAAAAGTAATACAATCCAATAAGTTTTAACACATATACATCTATATATTCACCAGAACAGCCAGGATGATGAAGACATCCCTTACTCCCAAAATTTTCTTCATGTTCCTTTGTCATCTCTCTCATCTCCCTTCTTGTCCACAAGCAACAACAGATCTTCTTTCTGTTACTAGTTCATCTCCTAGACTTTTATGTGGTTGGAATCATATAGCGTATACTATTTTGTCTGTCTTCTTTCACTCAGGATAAATACTTAGAAATTCATCCATGTTACAGCATGTGTCCATGGTTCACTCCATTTATTGTTAAGTAACATTCCACTTTATATGTCAAAGTTTGTTTAGTAACCTATGGGTGGGCATTTGGGTTATTTCTAGTCTTGTGCTATTTCAGATAAAGTTGCTATAAGCTTTCATATACACATCATTGCATACATGTGTGCTTTCTTTTCTCTCAGGTGAAAATACCTGGGAGTATATAACACCTAGGTCATATTGCAGGTGTATGGTTAACTTAAGTAACAGCCAAACTGTTTTACAAAGTGAAAATACTAATTGACATCTTCACCTAGCTGGGTGTGGTGGCATGCACCTATAATCTCAGCACGTGGGAGGTTGAGGCAGGAGAATCAGAGTTCTACGCCATGCTGAGTTACATAGTAAGACCCTGTCTCAAAACAAAAACAAAAACAAAAATCCCCACCTACAATGGATGTGACTTTATTCACACTGTACTTGCTATCGTCAGTCTTTTTAATCCTATATATTCTAATGGGTATATAGTAGTAACTCATTGGGGTTTTAATTTTTATTTGATTAATTATGTTGAACATATCCCATGTGCTTCTTTGCCATTCATTACTGTCCATTGTTGAATTGCCTCTTAAAACCTTTGGCTTGAGCCATGTGCGGTAGCACACACCTGTAATCCCAGCACTCAGGAGGGTGAGGCAGAAATAGCCATGTGCCAGATAGATGCCTTTACCCTTGCAGAGGAGTGAGAGCCTTCTCACAACCCCTCCTCTCAGTCTCTCACGCCATTTGGCCATGTCCTCCACTACACGTATGGTAGTTATATTTTTAGTTTTTTGAGAATTCTGATTTCTATAGTGGCTGCACCAACCTGCATTGCCACAAGCAGTGTACAAGAGTTCCTTTCTCACTGCATCTTCACCAGACTGTGGTTGATACTAGCCATTCTAACTGAGGTGAGATAGTATTTCAGTGTAGTTTTGATTTTCATTTCCCTGGTAGTTAAGAAGGTTGAACTTTCTTTTTTCATATATTTGTTGGCCGTTTGTATTTCTTCTTTTGAGAAGTGTCTGTTCAATTCATTTCCGCCCCCCCAACCTTTTTGATTGGATAATTTGCTTTTTTGGTGTTAATTTTTTAAGCTTTTTATATATTCTAGATATAATCCCTGTCTGATGTATAGTTGGCAAAGATTTTCTCCCATTCTGTAGAATGTCCCTTCACCTTGTTAACTATCTTCTTTGCTATACAAAAGCTTTTTAATTTCATGTAATCCCATTTGCCAATTATTACTATTGTTTCCTGAGCTATTTGGATCCTGTTCAGAAAGTCCTTGACTATGCTTTTGTCTTGAAATGTTTTCCCTATGTTTTTCTATAGCAGTTTCAAAGTTTCAGGTCTTATGTTAAGGTCATTGATCTATTTTGAACTGATTTTTTACAGGGTGAAAAAGAGGAATCTAGTTTCAGTTTTCTACATGAGGATATCCAATTCTCCCAGCACCATTTGTTGAAGAGGTTTGTCTTTTCTGCAATTTATGTTTTCGGCACCTTTGTCAAACATCAGGTGGCTGTAGCTGTATAGGTTTATTTCTGGATCCTCTATTCTATTTCATTGGTCTACATGTTGGTTTTTGTGCGAGTACCTAACTGTTTTTATTACTATGGCTCTGTAGTATAATTTGAAATCAGGTATTATAACATGATCTTTTTAAATGCAAAACTTGCTATGCTAGTCATGTTTATGAACTCTTTGGGTAGGAAAAGAGATACTTTAAAAGGAAAAAATCTGCCATATCTAGAAAGCAACGATGTTAGAAAATGCAACAATTAAACATTCAATAAGAATTTTCTCTTTCTCCTTTTCTATCCTCCCTTCCTGGAGCTCTAATCCCTAATGGGTCACTAACCATAGTAGAATACTGGAAAAGTAAGAACAGAAGCACTAGGCCATAAAACAGAAAAGAAGCTGTCCATTTCCTCTTGTGACTATAAATTGTATAGTCTAAGATGGAAGAGGGGAGAGGCCTCAACTTTGAAATAAAATTAAAGTTTTAATTACACATGGTTCTGCACATTTTGATTACTGACCAGACAAATTTATATAACTGAAGAATTACCAGAAATGTAATTGGACCACATAGATTTTCATCCAGAGGCAGGATAAGAATTAGCCCCAAGGTGGGTGCCATGGCACATGCCTGTAATCCCAGTGACTAGGGAAGCTGAGGCAAGAATAATACAGCTTCAAGGCCAGAGCCAGCCTGCACAATTTAGTGAGACTCTGTCTCAAAATTTAAAATAAAAAAGGGGCAGGGGTGCAGCTCATTGGTGGAGCACTTGCTTAGCATATGTGAGGCCCTGGGTTCAACACCTCAGTACTGTAAAAACAAACAAATTTGAGTCCAGAGGCAGCCTGCACAATTTAGTAAAACTATCTCAAAATAAAGAGGGGGACTTAGGGTGTGTTTAGTGGTAGAGCACTTGTCTCGCATGAGCCAGGCCCTTGGTCAACGCCCAGTACTCTGAGAGGTGGGGAGAACTAGCTCCACTGAATAAATTTAGAGGAAGACCTTGTCACTTTGAAAAATAGCTTGGGAATTTCTGATAAATTTAAACATCACTTATACCAACTCAGAACTCCCACTTGTAGGTATTTATCTAAGAGAAATGAAAAGTTATGATCACCCAAAAACCTGTATGTGAATTTTTATAGCAACTTTATCTATATTGCTGTTGTTAGGTGCCATTGAGTTGGTATCCAACTCATAGTGACCCTACATACAACAGGTAAAAGAGTATTGTTACTGTTTCTCTTCTATTCATAGGGTTTTCAATGGCTGATTGTTTTTGTGTTTGTTTGTTTGTTTGTTTGTTTTTGGGGGGAGTGAGTTACTGTGTCTTTGTCCCAAGCCTGTAGCACCTGGTGTTCCCTGGGGGGTCTCCCATCCAAGTACTAACCAGGCCCAACCCTGCTTAGCTTCCAAGATCTGACAGGATCTGATGCTACAGTGGTATGGCTACAGGCAACTTTATCTATAAGTGCCAAAAACTAGAAACAACTCAAATGTCCTTTAGTGGGAAATGGATAAGCAAACATATTGTTGTTGTTAGGTGCCCTTGAGTCTGTATCCGACTCATAGTGACCCTGTATACAACAGGCAAAACACTATTGTCAGTGCTTCTCTGCTGCTCATAGAGTTTTCAGTGGTGGACTGATTTTTGGGAGTGGGTTGCCAGGTCCTTCTCCCAAGCCTACAACACTTAGTGTTCCCAGGTGGTTTCCCATCCAAGTACTAACCAGGTCTGACCCTGCTTAGCTTCCAAGATCTGACAGGATCGGATGCCACAGGGCTATGGCTGCAGGCCCAAGCAAACATGGTACAGCCATGAAATGGAACACTAGTCAGTCAATAAAAACAAATCAATTATCAATACACAACATGAATGAATCTCATGTAAATTATGCTAAGTGGGAAAAAAGTCATATTTAAAAGGTTATGCTTCAATTTATACAACATTCTGAAACAGGTAAAACTACAGGGACAGGAAATAGTTAGGCAATTGCTATGAGTATGCATTTGTCAAAAGTCAAAACTATGCATTTTCTGGGTGTGGTGGTTCATACCTATAATCCCAGCCCTTTGGAGGCTGAGGCAGAGGATCATGAGTCTGCAGCCAAACCAAGTACATAGAGAGACACTGTCTCAAACAACAACAAAAACCAAACTATGCATTTGTCAAAACGCAAAACTGGACCATAAATGGATTATACATTATAACAACAAAAAAATCTATGAAACAAGTGAAAAATTATGTGAAAGCAGTGAAAACTCCTTGATTCTGAGTAACTGGTAAACTGGAAATATGGGTCTCACTAAGTCTATAGGGATTTGCCATGAATAAGAAGTAGATGGGTAGGTCAGGAGGATGTTTAATAATTGAAGCTAACAATAGAATGGAATTAGGCAAATGTTATTTAAAGAAAAATTCTTATATCTTGTCCCATGTACTATAATCATTAAATTAGCAATATATTCCTCACAATAGCCTTAAAGTAACTTAATCACTTCAAAAATGTAACAAAATGAGAGACAAAAATAAAGTTGCTCTCTGATTATAACCTACAATTTATGAGTCATGCTTGTTCAATTTAATGGCATTTTTGGTTTGATACCTTTTTTCATAAACACATATGCTCATGATGATCTGCCTATGTATTTCATTTGCTAATTTTTTTTCTTTAATGGGCTCTCATTATGTAGCCCAGACTGGCCTTGAACTCTCAATTTTCCTGCTTTACTTAGCCTCCCAAGTGCTGAGATTATAGGTGTATACCACCATACCTGACTATGATGCATGTTTTTATATTGCGTACATTATGTAGTAATTTTTTTATGTTATTTTGCTGTTTTGTAGAGTTTTATTTTATCTTATTTTTTTAGCTTGTTTTGAGATACTGGGGATAGAACCCAGGGCTTCAGGCATTCTGGACAACCACTGAGACACATCCCCTGCACGTAAATATTGGGCCAGGTGTGGTAGCACATGCCTGAAATTGCAGCAGCTCAGGAGGTGGAGGCAGAAGGATTATGAGTCTGAAGCTAGAGGGAGCCTGCATACCTTAGCGAGACCCTTACTCAAAATAAAATATAAAAAATAGGCTGAGGGTGCATCCCAGTAGTAGAGCACTTGCAAAGTATGTACAAGTCCCTGAGTTCAACCCCCAATTACCACCAGAAAAACAAACAGCAAAAACAATCTTAAATATCTTACTTCGTGGTATCTGCTACCTGAACACATTTATAAGTTAACACTACTTCTTACTTCAGGGTCTGGATTTCACTGAAATAAATTAGAATGCTCCTATGAACTCGTTCAGGTTCACAATTTCAATTTTCTAAATTATTGGTTAGAACATTAAGTACAGTAATTTTCTGTCCTGAAAGAGGTAATGCAGACTCCAAATCTCTTTACTTTGACTAGAATGATTTCCAATGGTTTAAATGAGAATTGGATTCAACAGAATTTGGAAATATGGAACCACAAAATCACCTTAGGTATATTCTCCATATCTCTTTGGTGTATTCTGGACGGGCAGCACCTAATTTGTCTAAAGTTGATTTTTTTTGGTTGTTTTGTTTTGTCTTGTTTTAAGAGAAATTCTCACTTTGTATCCCAGACTGACTTCCAACACAAGATCTTCCTGCTTCAGCCTCACTAGTGCTGGGATTAGAGGTGTGTGCCACCATGCCAAGCTCTGTTTTTGTTTTTTGAGATATGGCTTCACTATGTTGCCGAGGGTGGTCTCAAACTCATGGGCTTAAGTGATCCTCCTGAGACAGAGGAAGGAGACTCACCTCTCCCTGGGGTGCTAGGCAGATATTAAGCAATGTTAAAAGGAATGTTAAATACTGTTAAAAATAACACTGATGTTAATAATATTTTTTTTTCTGTAAGCATGCCTTCTGATGTTTATTCTCCTATAAATAAGCAAAGTATTGGGGGAATGGGGCAATTTGGCTCCCTAATTGGCTACTGAACCACCTTATACCAGAACCAGCAATTTTGAACACTTCATAGATATCTTAAAGAAGCTATATGACAATTGCAGCTGCAGTACAATTTCACCTCCTACAGATGCAGCCCCAGGCATAACTTGTTGGAATTCCTAGGGGGATAGAGAGTACCCCAAACATGGCTGGTCTCAGGAGCTCATCTAGCCTACTTGGAGGACCAACACCTCTCCTCTGGGGCGAATGACCCTTACCCTATATCTGGGTCATTTGTTCCCATTGAATCCTATGGGACAAGATAGCAATGGGGCACCTTTGCCATACATCCAGGTATCTCACTCTTCCCCCCTCCCATCAAGTGGGCCAAGATGGCATCCAAGGTATGGTAGCATCTAAAGCCCTCCTGGTGCCTGATTGCTCATTTCTGATCCAACCCTGTTTCCCTGATTGGCTGGCTATCAGGTCATATAAACTCTGGAGCTCAGAGTTCAGCAGCCACTCTGAACACCATCCAAGAGAAACTCATGGGGTCCTTGCAGTTTCTTAAGGGCTCAAGGCCCACTTACCCGTATGCCTAGCCTAGCCTTCAGCCTTCCTCAGACATGCCTTCATCATACTTCAACCAATCTGCCACCTCTATCCGACCCTGACCTCTGCAACACTGGATATCCTACATGGACCTTCAAGAGGCAAGACTCCGGGAGCAGGGCTCCAGAAGTGGTGAAGGCTGTGAGCCAGAAGAGCAACGGCACCTGGGAGTCTCTGCCCCAGCAGCAGAGATAGCAGCTGAGTGCTTCCCTTCTCCAGCTCCCCATTCCCCTCTCCTAATTCTCCATTCCTTTCTCCTCCTTTGTGAATAAACCCCTGTCCTTTTATCCTGTGCATGATGCTTGTTCTCCAGCCACAGCCCCACTACCGAGTGCAGCATCAGGGCACCCACCTCTTGCTCCCACCCACAATGCAGAGGGAGAGAAACCTCAGAAAGAACCCAACATAACTGCTTTACATAGTTTTCAGTTTACAGTGGACTTTCTGCCATCACATGTCTTGGTGAGTTCTAGATGGCCCTGCAATCATTTCCATTCAAACTAGAGTGGGAGCACTTCCCTGGTGGCCTAGTAAGGGACTTCTGTTACTGGTGCAAAAGGGACAAAGTTGTGATTAGCATAAAAACAAACCTTTATTTGAATAACAGGTTTGCTGTGCTTGGTGCAAACACCCACTTTCTGGCTACATAAGAAGGTTGTTCAGCTTACTTGATGATGGGAGACACCCTCCTATGCTGCCCCCCTGGTGTTGCAGCATTAGGCCTAATAAAAAGTTTCTTTCAAGTGGCCTTTTCTTGCCTACTTTTAGTAGAGTGGGATGAATGGTACCATAAAGAAAGCAGCAGCAAAGAGAACAGAGCCACAACAACAGCATCAGTGAAGACTCCAAAATGATGGTAACAGCAAGACAGCCAGCTTGCCCAGCCACAGAAGTGGGGTTGTGGCTGGCTGTCTTGGCAGCAATAGAAGTAGAGCCACAGGAAACATAAGGATTTGATAATTGGCAGGAGTGGAGCTGCAGGAACCACACAATTCCAATAGGCAGTAGTGAAGCCACAAGAACTCTATAGCTCTGATAAGCAGCAGAGGCAGAGTCACAAGATTTGGGTAGTTCTGACAAGCAGCAGCAGTGGAGCCATGGGAACCACACACTACCATCACAAGGCAGAGCTGAGTAGATGGTAGGACAAGCTGCAGAAGCAACGAAGTGACTGGCTGCATTAACACTTGCAGAAGAGGTAGAGCCATAAGACCAGCGGCTGATGGTAGCAACAATGGCCTTAAGAACCAAGGGTCTTAAGACACATTACACCTGGGAGCTGTCACCCTAGTTGTTGACAAGGGTTTCGGAATCTCAACTTTCCAGGCCTACATAAAAACTATAACACTAATTGGGCTAAAGATCCCACTGCCCAAGTCCTGCACAAGAGCTATAACACTAGAGTGTGCCACCTGCTGCTGCTTCCAATTGCCTGCTTCTGCTGCTTGCTGCTGTCAAATACCAAGGGAAACAAAAGCTGCTATAGGCCAGCACTTGAAGAGCTTCTCCTTGCCTACCCATGATTGCTATCTGGGTAAAGTAAAAGGACCCCAGCCAGCTGATTGGGAATACTCCTACCTCTGCCTCTCAAGTAGCTTGGATGATTACAGGCATGTACCACCATACTCTGTTTAATTTACCTCAAATTATATCTAGATATGACAATTGTATTTAAGGTCATGTCACTGAATGATAATACAGGCAAAAATATTCTCTTTTTTTTTTCTTTTTTTCTTTTTTTTTTTGGCAGACTTGGGAGTTGAATCAAGTAGTCTACCACTGGGCTACATCCCTAGTCTACTTTTTAATTATTTCTTTTGGGGCAATGTCTCACTAAGTTATACAGGCTGCCTCTGGCCTTGAATTCATGATCGTTCTGCCTCTGCCTCCCAAGTTGCTGGGATTAGGGGCATGTATCACCATGCCCAGCATTGGATAAAAGTATTCTACAGTGCTGTCTCTTGTACTTCCAATAACAAATCCCTAACAGAAGAATTCAAAGTGGACCTATCTAGTGTTAGATTATGTTCCTGGAATTGTATCTGGTTTTCATTTGTTTATTTGTTTTAAATTATTTAATGGTGACATCTATAGGCCTATGAACTGACTAATGATGAATTTACCTGTACTATTTTGTGACTGATATACGTATAACCTCACACCAAATACTTACTTTTGGCAACTTCCTAGTCCTGCAGAAGAAAGTCATATTAGGGACACAAAAGGTATATGATCAAAGACTACTCCCTTTACTTACTGTGATCGAATGGTTGCAAGAGATTTTCTGAAGGTAGACTGAATGTCTAACTGGAGCAACCTAGGAATATCTGGGTACCCACCCAGCTGGGCCCAAAGTGAATGTATTGATGTCTTCTCGGTTATGGGGTAGCTTGAAGTGGACAGATCAGCATTCCAGATGGCCTCCTTCTGATCTTTTTGTCTACAGAATCAGAAAGCATTAAGTGGAAGTGTTAAATTCTTCTGAGCTCCATAGCCAGATCAACAATGTATGCATCTTACCAGGCGTGGTGGTGGGTGCCTGTATTCCCAGCACTAGGAAGGCTAAAGCAGAAGAATCGGTGCAAGTTTGAGGCCAGCCTGGTCTACACAGCAAGTAGAATGGCCTGGGCTACATAGTGAGACTGTCTCAACAACAACAACCAAAAAAAAAGTGTGTGTGTGTGTGTGTGTGTGTGTGTGTGTGTGTGTATGTATATATATATATATATATATATATATATATATATATATATATATACATATATGTATATGTATATACATATACGTATATGTATATGTATATACATATACGTATATGTATATGTATATACATATACGTATACGTATATGTATATACATATACATATGTATGTGTATGTGTATACTCTCCCCTGCACCATATCACAGTTGCAGGCAAGGGAAAGCTCTTGGGCAAAACTAAAATATTTTTAATTAAAAAAAAATGTTAGGTGCCACATATTACCCAAAGTTTAATATCAGTCTATCACATACCTAAATTCCTTGAGAATGTCAGATTTTTTGTCCTCTTCAATTAGTAAGTCTAACAATGGCCGTTGAACAAATTTGGTAAGGGTAGGCATCTGCTTACTGTCAGTGGTCAAGGGGATAGGTTGACTAAGATGCAATTGATACTTCACTTGGAGCTATAAATAAATAAATAAGAAAAAAGAATTACTATATTATCTTTCAGCCTTTTGCCTAAGGTCAAGTATAAAAAAAGGAACCATGAAAGAAAGCCAGAAATTTTAGGAGTGTCTTCTACACTGATCCTAGACTATGACTCTTTCTTTTCTATGGATTTGCAAATTGTCTTCTTCCTCCAACACATATGCATGTACACTTTCAGAAGTGGCTGCTATGATATATAAAAATCCTTGGTCCTGCTTAAGCTCTAATCCTAGTCTTCTCATTTCCTGGCTGTGAAACTTTGGATAAGTTGCTTAACTTATCTGCATCTCCTTTTCCTCATTTCTAAAACAGGGCATTAATGCAGGATTTTTGTGAGAATTGAATAACATATATGGAAGCAGTTTATAAGTTATGAAGCACTATGCAAATATAATAATAGCTAACGTTTACTGAATACTTACTGAATGCCAAACAGTGAGCTATGTACTTTCTATATATTAGCTCATTTATAATAACTTTATGAGGTAAGAACTATTAGTATCTTTGTCTTACATAGCGAATCTGCAGCTCAGAAAATTTAAGTATTGTGGCTCAGAAAACCCAAGTCATCAAAAGTCACTTAGCTGGTATGTGGCAAGGTCTAATTTGAACCTAGACAATCTAGTAGCAAAGTCTCTTGACCACCACCCTGATTCAGTATAAGGTATTTATTCATATCTATGCTCTTATCCCTTTTGCTTTTTCCTCTGCTGTCTTTATGCCTTGCTGCCATACCTTATCATCTGGCTTCTGATTTCCCTGGCCTTAGATCCTGTATTAACCTCTGAAATATCCATACATTGTGATTCCTGTTGGATAGCTCACGTCACTACTAACCTATCTTGCTTTGTTCCATCTACATTGGCTTTGTTTGCCAAATAAAAAATTAGGGCATATTCATTTTTTTTACAAAGACAAATGTAACTGTTATAGAAAATTCATAATGTTCATTTGATTTGGTTCTGGCTATGATGAAAAGTCTCTCTGTACCCTCCAAAGTAGTAAGTAAGTAACTCTATAAATTAATTAATATTAACAAAAGGAAAAGATATATAGATATAAAAATCTTCCTAGAACTCCAGCTTGTGATATTTATTATTAGAACTCTAGCTTGTGTTAAGAACTTTTGTACACATAGTCACAGGGCAAAGAACTCTACCTCTCAGCTCTATAACCTTTTAGAAGGTCATTGTCATTCCCAAAAACATTTTGATTGGGACATGTGGATGTCAAAGTTTGTAGGATCTTCTGTGCCTGGTGCTATGTAAGCAAGTTAAACAAACCCTTATCTCCTTTGTTACAAACTCATGATTTAAAACTGGCTTCCTGATATTACTAAGGACAGAAATAACCATCCAGAATCAGAGAGTATTGACTTCAAGGGGTCATCTGGAGGCTGGTAAATATAAGTTAACTAGGAAACAGGTAATCATATCTGGAAGTTTCTCCTATTCTCATCTTGCCATCTAGCAAGTGTTCCTTTTGTCAGTTTAGGAGTTTCTCGGACATCATGGTGTGGTGTGTTGAATGGTGACCTCCACCCCCAACCTAAAGCATGTCCAGCCAGAACCTGTGAATGTGTCCTTATTTGGAAAATATGATGTGTAGATGTGATTAAATTAAGCATTTCAAGATGAGATCATCTTGGATTAATCAGGTGTGTCCTAAATTCAATGATATGTGGTCTCAAAATAGTCAGAAGAAAAAACAAAAGATACACTGGGAAGAAGGCCACCTGAAGGCAGAGATTGGAGTCATATGGCTACAAGCTAAAGAATGCCAACTATTACCAACAGTCCCCTCAATCTAGGAGAGACACATGGAACAGATTTCTCCCTCAAGAGCCTCCAGAAGGAATAAGCCCTTCAACACTTTGGTTTCATGAACTTCTGGTCTCTAGAGCATGAGAGAATAAGTTTTCCTGATCAATTTTTCATCAAGTTTGTGGATATTTATATCAGCCCAAAGAAACTAATGTATGTGGTCTCTTTAGGTAAATGTTATTTTCAAAGCTTGCCACTGTTATTTATTTATTTTTAACCACATACTAGAGAGGAAGAGGGCTGGGATTTAGCTCAGTTGGTAGAGCGCTGCACTCCAATCTCTGAGGTCCCGAGTTCGATTCCCAGCACCGCAAAAATGGGAGAAGGGCATGGCAATCCACTCCCAAGGCAATCCCAAAATAATCAGCCACTGAAAACCCTATGAGGGTCGCTATGAGTCAGATACCGACTCTGTGGCACCTAACAACAACAAGAGAGGAAGAATAGGAAACCAGTTACCTGGCTAAATAAGGATATCATTTTCCTCAGACACTGATTTCGTTTCTGCTCTAGAGACTTCTGTTTCTCAGTCCAGACTTGCATCACCTTTTTCTGGTAGTCATCAATTTTGCTTAGCATGATGTAGAGGTTCTGGATCTCATAGCCCTTCCCAGTATTTTGGATGGCTTTTAATCGCTTGATTATGTTGTTTCTTGAAAAATATTAACAAGAATTAGATTGATACAGTTAACTGAGCCTCACTCAGAAAACCTGTCCTCAGTTTCTTTCAATTTCTGTCTTATCCCTAACAAGTAGAGAGATATAAGATGGGGATGAGGGATTTGTCTAATGAGATCTTAATCTAGTTTCCCTATGTGAATAAACTTCTAATATTTATGTAGTTACCAAGTTTGTTTGAACTCTTCACAGAGGGTTTTATAATGTTATAATAGTTTTGCTTATTACTATTTTAATATCTTAAAATTTCAAGCTGGCTGAGGAGATGCATGCTGTAATCCTAGTACTTGGGAGGTAGAGGCAAGAATATTGTGAATTCCAGGCCAGCCTAGACTACATAGCAAGACTCTTTTTCAAAAACAAAAAAAGCAAAAAATAAGCCCCCCCCCCAAAAAAAAGTATCTTTGCTTTCAAAGCATTCACAATCCAGAATAGGAAACTAATATGTTAACTGAGAAACATAAATATCCAATATGAGCAAAAAGAAAAGCATAATCTAAAAAGAATAATAAAGGCCAGGCATGGTGGCACATGCCTTGTAATTCCAGCATTTGTGAGATCAAGGAAGGATTACTGCAAGTCCCAGGTCAGCATGGACTGCATAGGGAGACTCTGTCTCAATAGATAAACAAACAAACAAATAAATAAATAATAAAAGTTTAAAAGAGTGATAAAGAATGCTGTGCTAAGCAGCAGAGAACATGCCTATAATCCTGCTGAGGCAGGAAAATCATGAGTTCAAGGCTAGAGGCAGATTATGCAATTTAGCAAGATCTTGTCTCAAAATCAAAACCAAAAAAGATGCTGGAGGTACAGCTCACTGGTAGAGCACTTGGTTAGCAGGTGTGAGGCCCTGGGTTGAATCCCTTATTACTGGGAAAATAAGTAAAACTTTATAGAAAGGTACCAAATAGGACCTTGTTGAACACTCACCAAAATATTCTCCCTTCTCTTCTCTTCTTTCTCCCTCCCTCATCACCCCCCTCTGTCTTTCCCTGACTCTCTATTTCTCTCCTGCAACATATACCACTACATGATGGTAGTCCTAAACAGGTGAGTTTTACTATCCCCATTCTACAGGAGAAGAAAAGGAATTTCAGCAAAGTTTAGTAATTTTTCTAAAGTTGCATAATTAATAAAGAGCAGATCTGGGAAGCAAACCCAGATACTCTCTTTTCACAATACCAGTATTTCTCAATGTGTGGGTCCTGACTATTGAATTTTGTTTTTGTCACTGCATAGCTCTGACTGGCCTGAAACTCACTATGAAGCCCAAGGTGGTCTCCAGCTTGCTGCAGTACTCCTGCCTCTACTTCCCAAGTGCTGGGATTCCAGGAGTGTGCCACCACACCTGGTTTGAACTGAATTTATGAGAGCACTTGTTGAAAAGCCAGATTCCAAGGTGCTTCCCTAGAACTTTCTCTCTTTTCGGTGTTTGGAAACAAAAGCTCATTATGTAGCCCTGGCTAGTCTGGAACCCTCTATATAGTACAGGCTGGCCTTAAACTTGCAACCCTCCTGCCTCAGCCTCTTGAGCGCTGAGATTACGGCCATGCATTACCATGCCCTCTTAATATTTTTTTTCCTTTTTGCAGTGCTGGGGCTAGAACCCAGGACCTCACACATGCTAGGCAAGCACTCTGCTACTAAGTTACACCTCTACTCTCCCAGACTTTTTGAATAAAAATCTTGGTGAAAAACTTCAGGAAGCTACACTTTAAGCAAAAATCTAAAGTAAACCTTACTTTATTAAAGTTTGAAAACCATTCTGCTTACCAATGGGACCAGAAAGAAGAAAATGAGGCAGTCCAGGTTGAAGGAATATTATAAACAAAGACAAGAAAACCAGGTGTGATTGTGTGCACCTGTAATCCTAGCACTTGTGAGGCTGAGACAGGAGGATCAAGAGTTTGAAGCCAAGCCAGGTGTGGTGGCACACACCTGTAATCCCAATAGCTTGGGAGGCAGAGGCAGGAGGATCGCAAGTTTGAGACCAGAGGCAGTCTGTATAACTTAGTGAGACCCTGTCTCAAAAAGCAAAAAAATGGGCTAAGGGTGCAGCTCAGTGGTCCAGCATTTGCAGAGCATGCAAGCTCGAGGCCCTGGGTTCAACCCCCAGTACCACCAAAAAAAAAAAAAAAAAAAGATTTCAAGGCCAGTATGAGCTACCATGTATGTTGAATCTTCTTGAATTTGTCAAATAACTTTTAGTATCTTTGAAACAACATTTTGCTATATAGATAGGCCCCAAATTCTTGATCTTCCTGCCTCAGCCTCCCAAGTGCTGAGATTACAGGCATGGACCACCACATCAGGCTTTAAACACTCTTGAAGGTGAAATTTTTCTAGAAAAATATAGGGCCATGGAATGGCACCCCTAATTGTTACTCAGGGCAAGTCAAATGAACAGAGATGGCTTTGTAACCATGTTGTTATTGTTAGGTGCCATCAAGTTGCAATCCAACTCATGGCAACCCTATGTACAATAGAAGAAAATACTACCCAACACTGTGCCATACACACAACCTTTTTATGTTTGAGCCATTGTTGCAGGCACTGTGTTTCTTTTCCTTTTGAGTGGTGCCACATCAGCAAAAGGAGGTCCCAGAGGCTCTACTCTATTCCCATCATTAAGGTCGACTCTACTTTGAGAAAGCAACTCTTCCCCAGTCATTTCTTGAGTACCTTCCAGCTTGGGAATGTCATTTTATGGCACTATTGACAGTGCTTCTCTGTTATTCATAGTATTCATAGTGTTTTTTCAAACTAATTGTTCGGGGAGTGGGCTACTGGGTCCTTTTCCCTAGCCTGTCTTAGTCTGGAAGCTCAGCTGAAATTTATCCACCATGGGTGGCCCTGGTGATATCTGAAATACTGGTGGCATAGCTTGCAGCATCACAGCAACACTCAAGGCCCCACAGCACAACAAGCTGACAGATGTTGGGGTTTGTAATCATATCACCACTATTGTTATGGGTTTTTGTTTTGTTTTGTTTTGTTTTAATTTTTATTTATTTATATATTTATTTTTACAGTGCTGGACACTGAACCCAGGACCTCACACATGCTGTACATGTGCACTGTCACTGAGCTATACCCTCAGCCCAATATCACAACTATTTTTAAACATAGTTCTGGAGGTATTAACCAATTCATAGGCAAAAGATAGAAATTATATTTTTAAAAATTGGAAAACCTACATGCAAGAATTATTTGCAGGTGAAATAATTTTACACCTGGAAAACTCAAGGAAATTAGCTGAAAAACTTTCACATACTTGAATGTAGTCAGATGGCTACATGGAAAACTGATATATTTATACAAATTGAAACTAGTGTGAAGATACAATCAAAGAAAAAAGTCCATTTACAATAGCAACAACAAAAGTAATAAATGCTAGGATATGTGCTTGTGAAAGAATATGTGATGTCTAGGGCTGAGTAGGGGCTGGGATTTAGCTCAGTTGGTAGAGTACCTCTCTGCAGTCTCTGAGGTCCCAAGTGCGATTCCCAGCACCACAAAAACAGGAGAAGGATGTGGCAACCCACTCCCGAGGCAATCCCGAAACAATCAGCCATTGAAAACCCTATAAGGGTTGCTATGAGTCGGACATGACTCGATGGCACCTAACAACAACAACAACAGGGTTAAGTATGTAGCTCAGTGGTAGAGCACTTCCTAGTATGTGCAAAGACCTGGGCTCTATCCCTAGCACTGCAAAAAGAAATGGAGGAGAGAGAGAGAGAGAGAGAGAGAGAGAGAGAGGAAGAGAGAGAGAGAGAGAACAATAACTAGATGAAAATTTTAAATGCTCCTGTACGGTATATACATTCACACAAAACTTGAACAAAAACAAAGAAATACTATTTCTTAGATAGGTAAACCATATTAGTGAAGATAATCCAAATTTTACTATTTTAACAAATGACTCCTAAATCTCAGTCATTTAAAACAACTTAAAGGGGCTGGGGGCTGGGATTTAGCTCAGTGGGTAGAGCGCTGCTCTGCAGTCTCTGAGGTCCTGAGTTCGATTCCCAACACCGCAAAATGTCAGAAGGACGAGGCAACCCACTCCCAAGGCAATCCCAAGACAGCCATTCAAAACCCTATGAGGGTCACTATGAGTCAACGATGGCACCTAACAACAACAACAAAAAAGGGCTGGGTGTGGTAGGCCATACCTGTAATCCCAGCACTCAGGGGACTGATGCAGGAGGATCCAGTACGAAGGCCAAGCTGGGCTATATAGAGAGACCATGTCTCAAAAATTAATTAATTAATTAATAAAAGTTAAAATTAAAACAACAAAAGTTTACTTGTTCACACTACTAGTCTGTCATGGCTCAGCAGGGAGTGAAGTGCATTTTATTCTCTCAGGGATAAAGTATGACAGAATAGCCATTACTTGGAACATTGTAAATTATCATGCTACAGAGAAAGGAAACTCTTAAGAGTCTCAAACCAACAATGACAAGCTCAGCATAGAACTGATACATATCAAATATCACTAAGAACTACCACAAAAATTAAGCATGACTTGCTGCCCTCCTGTAATCCCAGCGATTTGGGAGGTGGAGACAGGAGAATTCCAAATTCAAGGCCAGAGACAACCTTCATAATTTACTGAGACCCTGACTCAAAATAAAAAGTAAAAAATGGGCTATTGGTGCAGCTCAGTGGTAGAGTGCTTGAAAAATCACATGAGACCCTGGGTTCACTTCCACTACCACAAACAACAACAACAAATAATAATAATAATAACAACAACAACAACAACAAAGACAGCATTATAAAATAAAACTATAGGCTGAGTGTGGTGGTACACATCTGTTATCCTGTTAGCAGCAGCGTGAGAGACAGCTCAGCATTGCCAGCTATCCAGTCTGAGACTATCTTTTCAGAGACATCTACTCAAGTGAAGAATTTCAGGGATAAATCAGTATGAAACAAGGTTGGAATTTATTAAGAAAGAATTTTAATAGAGATTTGAGTGTGGGCATTGAGAGAGAAAGATGCTTAAGGAAAGGTAGTTGTACACACCCAAAGTAGATGCATGCTTCTCAAGAGAGAGTCATGTTTAAATTTTTTTTTTCATTATTAAGGGCCTGAACCCAGAGCCTCTTTCATGCTAGGCAAATGCTCTATGACTGAGCTGTAGCCCTAGTCCCTTTTATATTTATTATTTTGAGTCAGAGTCTCAGTAGGTCACACAGGCCACTCCTGGCCTCGAATTTATGACTCCTGCTTCAGTCTTCCAAATCACTGGGATTATTGTTGTGTGCCACCTCACCTAGCCCATTTAAGTATATATATGTGTGTGTGTGTGTGTGTGTGTGTGTGTGTGTGTGTGTGTGTGTGTGATTTTGGTGGCTTTTGAAGTTAACATTATCCAAAGGATTTAAAAGATTAAATAAAAATGTTTTACTATACTATTTTTTTTATCTAAAGTATATCAGTGGTTAATAAGTAGCATTTATTTATTTATTTATTTATTTATTGTTTGCGTTGCTTGGGAGCTGAACTCAGGGATTTGCATATACTTTGTAAGTGCTCTACCACTGGACTGTACCCCCAGCCCATTTTTAATTTTTATTTTGAGACAAGGTCTCCCTAAATTATCCAGGCTGTCTCTGTTCTCAAACTCCTGATCCTTCTTCCTCAGCCTCCCAGTCTCTGAGATGCACCACCACACCCAGTTTACAGACTGATAAGATTTTAAAAATAGGTAAAAAAAAAAAAACTCAAAGAAATCTTATTATACATAGGTCACAAGGAGATCAAGATTTTTTTTTTCCCCAGTACTTGGAGTTGAACCCAGGGCCTCACACATGCTAGGCAAGTACTCTACCACTGAGTTGCACTCCCAGCCCCCTTTTTTATTTTACTTTATTTATTTTATTTTATTTTATTAATTAATTTATTTATTTACTTTTTTTTTTTTTTTTTTTTTTTTTTTTTTTTTTTTTTGGTACTAGGGGTTGAACCCAGGGCCTGGCGCTTACATGCTATGCAAGTGCTGGACCACTGAACTGCACCTCCAGCCCCCCTTTTTTTTTCCTTTACTTTTTGAGACAGGGTCTCGCTAAATTACACAGACTTCCTCTAGCCTCGAACTTGCAATCCTCCTGGCTCCGCCTCCCAAGCCACTGGGATTACAGGCGTGCGCCACCACGCCCAGGAATTTTACTTTGTTGATTTTGAGAGAGTGTCAGTAAGGTACCTAGGGTGCCTCTGGCCTCTGATCATTCTCTTCTCCTCCCTTTCCTTCTCCTCCTCTGCCTCCGCCTCCTCCTCCTCCGCTGCCGCTGCTGCCTTTTCTCTTTTTGGCAGTACTTGGGGTTTCAAACTCAGGGCCTCACACATGATTTGCAAGTGCTCTACCACTGTGTTGTACCCCCAGCCCATTTTTCACTCTTTTATCTTGAGACGGAATCTTGCTAAATTATGTAGACTGCCTTTGGGCTCAAACTTGCAATCCTCCTGCCTCTGCCTCCTGACTCGCTGAGATTACAGGCATGAGCCACCATGGCTGGCTGCCCTCAAATTCTTGATCCCCCTGCCTCAGTTTCTGAGATTACAGGCATACACTACAGAGCTCAGCCAAGATACAATTTTTATTTATTTATTTATTTATTTATTTATTTATTTATTTATTTTGCTTTATTAGGGTTGAACCCCTCCCACATGTGTAGCAAGTGCTCTACCACTGAGCTGTACCTTCAGTCCATTTTTCTTTTTTCTTTTTTTTAACTTTTTAAAAATTTTGAGACAAGGTCTCACTAAATTACCCAGTCTGCCTCTAGCCTCGAATTTGCAATCCTCCTGCCTCCACCTCCTAAATTGCTGGGATTACAGGTATGCACCACTGCGCCAGGCTAAGACATGTTTTGAATGTAAATATGGTTCATAAACCTAGATTGTGAGATTTTGTTGATTCTTAGCCAGCAGAAAATTCTCAGGGTTCAAGGCCAGCCTGGGCTACATAGTAAATTAGAGGCCAGCATGAGATACATAATGAGAATGTCTCAAATAATAGAAAACAAACAAAATATTTTTTGCATTTTGTTCCTTTGTTCCAATTCTTAGATTCCAAAAGAAAATGTAAATTTCCTGAGAACAGGGGAATTTTATTCCCTGCCATATCCCTAACAAATAGAATATAATAGGTATTCAACAGATAATAACTGAATAAATTGTGTAAATTGTTCCTATAATTAATAATAACCTTTACTGTTACCATGTTTTAGTTTGGCATTGCATAATTTTAGATTAAAAATGTCCCCCAAATAATAGGTTAGGATTGTGGTTTAAATCTAAAATGTCCCCCAAATGTGTGTTTGAATATTTGGTCCCCAGCTGGTGATGCTGCCCTGGAAGGCAATGGAGCTCTAGGAGGTTGGACTTGGCTTACAGAGGCAGGTGACTTGGGGTGGGCCTTTGGAAGTTTTACATGGATCCTTCATTCTGTAAGCTCTCTGCTCCCTGATAGCCATGATGTGAGGTCCTCTGACACAGGCCCTACCACCTGCCCTGCTGCCATCCCTACCTTGCCTCTGTGGACTGAAATACTCTGAACTAAGAGCCCCAATAAATTTTTACTCCCATAACCTGTTTTTGTCAGGTATTTTGCCACAGTCATGCACAAGCTGACTAACATAGTAACTTTAAACAAAAATGTTTTAGGATAGCAGGCCAGTTGTTCTTTACCCTGACCCATTTCTAATATTTTCAATAAAAAAAAAAAAAAAGACTCACTACAAAGTTGCCACAGCAACACTTTTTACATAACCTGGTGTTTTTTAAAAAATTATTATTGTTGTTGTTGTTGTTGTTGTTGTTATAGTTTGGGGGAAGTTGAACCCAGGGCCTTGTGCATGTTAGGCAAGTGCTGTGCCACTGAAGTGCACCTCCAGCCCCTTTTAATTTTTATTTTTAAATTTTGAGACAGGGTCTTACTAAGTTGTGAAGGCTGCCTCCACCCTTGAACATGTGATCTTCCTGCTTTGGCATCCCAAGGCACTGGGATTGCAATTGTGCACCATGGTGCCCAGCTTATTAATTAATTAATTGTCAAGACAGAGTCTTACTGTGTGTCCCTGGATGGCATGTAATTTGCTAAGTAGCCCAGGCTGGCCTCAAATTCTTAGCCATCTTCCACTTTAAAAGTTGTACAGTGCTGGGCATGGTGGTGCATACCTGTAATCCCAACATTTGGGAGGTTGAGGCAGGAAGATCATGCGTTCAAGGCCAACCTTGGCTACATAGTGAGTTTCAGGTCAGCCTGAGCAACAGGGTGAGACCCTATTTCAGAAAAACTAATTTTCTAAATAAATAATTAACAATAAAAATAAAAGTAACATATTTTCTGGTGAAATGAAGACGAAAGAAATTCAGAGAAACTAGCAAGCATCTCTAAACTTTTGAAGCTGACATTTCAGAGATCAACCATGAGCCAAAAAATACACCTTAGCATCTCTGCTAAAGATATAAATGTATGAAATAGATTATATGTCATTTCTTATTTCCTGAAAAATATGTCTCCTTTTGCTAGCTTTTGTTTTGTTTTGTTTGGTCCTGGATTGTTGAACCCAGAGCCTCATGGATGCCTTTGCAAGCATTATACCACTGAGCCTCACCCCCAGCCCTTTTCTTGACTTTTCGAGATAGGGTTTCACTAAGTTACCTCTGTCCTTGAATTTATAATCCTCCTGCTTCAGTCTCCCAGATTGTTGGGATTACAGGTGTGCATCACCATTCCTGGCAATTTTTAAAAATTAATTAATTAGTTTATTTATTTATTTTTGCAGTGCTGGGGATTGAACCCAGGGCTATGTGAATGCTAGGCAAGAGCTCTACTACTGAGCTGCACTCTCAGCACTTAAAACAGTTTTTTCTTTTTTTTTTTTTTCAGTAGTTGGGGTTGAACCCAGAGTCTTGAGAATATTAGACAAGTGCTCTACCACTAAGCCACACCCCCAGCCCTTTTTATTATTTTTTTTCTATTTTGAGACAAGGTCTCACTAAGTTGGCAGGCTGCCTCTGGCCTTGAACCTGTGATCCTTCTGCCTCAGCCTCCCAAGTCACTGGAATTATAGGCATGCACCACAGTGGTGCCTTCCTTTTGCTATCTTAAATAAACTTCTATGCCACAAATTTTCTATTAGAGAACATTTTAGACCATATGATCTGACAAATATGAATATACTTCTAGGCAATGAGGAAGGGTGTTTGAAATCAGCAGTGTGCCAGAAAACTGGATATGTAATAATTTATCTACCTGACGTGCTGGATCAGCCTATAGGCAATGTACTTGTGGAACAGGTATCCTAGCCGAACTGTGTCCATATGAAGTGTTTCAATAATGAGATTCCTTGCTGTTATATGTTGCTGTGAAGGGAGTCCAGAATTTTTTGCGGCCTGATTTAATAATATCAGGTTCTTCCTCTGAGCTTCCACATCAACAAAATATCTCTTCTCTGCAAACTCTTGGGGAGAGGTAGGGGGCACCATCATCTTGGGTTTCTTGGTACCTACAACTGAAGTTAGTAGCCAGGGCTTGTCTATAGTAGGAAGTCGAGATTTCTGGTCCCATTCAGAAGGTGAGATCTGGGATTTTTTTGGTAGTTGAGTAATAAGAGAAGGTAGTGATGTTATAGGCTTCTTGAGAATGGGACGGACTGCCTCATCAATGTAAGGGGCTTGTGATACTGGTGTCCTATACTTGGTAAGATAGGACTGAAATGTTCCAGATGGTTCCACGGCAAAAGTATCTTGCAGTATCTGGGTTTCTTCAGAAGTGTCAGATACCTCTGATATTCGGACCTTCTTAGTAGGGGAAAGAGTTTGAGATTCTTTGAAATCTGGAGCACTTGGATGGGCCAATGCTGATTTAGATTTCAGAGAAGAAATAATTGCTAATCTTTTCTGAGCAACAGAGGAAAAATCTCTCTGGGGCTCTCCAGGGATTGGGAGTGCCCATAGTGTGGAGGGATGCCCAGGAGGAGGAGAGATCCTTAATGAGGAGGCTTGCCCAGGAAGAATCCAAGGTGCCAGCTGCTGTCCAAGGGTAGAGGGTGTTTGCAGAGAGGTATATTGTTCAGGGGTAGGAGGAGTTTGGAGTGCCTGGGGCTGCTCAGAGAAGGCTAGGGATCCAGATTCCAGGAGCCCCTTGGGAATGGAAGAGGCCCCAGGAACCAAAAGTTGTCCAGGAGAAAGAGGAGCCAAGTGTCTGGGATGTCCAGAGGTAGGTGGGACTCTAGATATCAGAAGAGGCCTTGGAGTTACAGGGGCTTCTGATATCAGAGGAGGTGGGGGAGTCAGAGAACCCCTAGATATGAAGAATTGCCTAGAGCTAAAGAGCTGCCCAAGAGTGGGAGAGGTCCTAGACAGTGGGAGCTGCCCAAGGGTGTAAGGGATCTCTGGTGACAGGGACTCTGCAGGAGCAGATGGACCTCTGTATTCTGGGATCTGTGCAGAGATTGGAAGGATCTGTGGTGCCAGGAGCTTCCCAGAGTCAGAAGGAATATTCATTCCTAGGTGCCTAAGGCTTGGAGATAATCTTGATGTAATGGGTTGCCCAGTAGACAGAGAGCCTTTCAATTCCTGAAGTGGTCTGAGAGTGGAAGGAGCCAGTGCGGTAGGCTTTTCCAAGGTGAGAGGAGTATGAATTGTCTCAGCTTGCTGATGAGGAGTAACTTCCAATGCTTCCAGCTGCTTAAGGGCATTAATGTTTGATGCTTCTTGACTCTTTTCTGGAGTGATGGAAACTCTCAATTTCCAAGCCTGTTCTTCAGTGAGAGGGGCTTTTAATGCTTGTGCCTGTTCAGGGGTAAGAGTGATAGTTGCCTGAGCTTGTTTATGGGTAAGTGTGGTATCCAAAGTCTGGGCTTTCTCAGGAGTATGAGTGAACATCAATGCTTGTGCCTGTTCTGGAGCAAGATGGTCCTGCCATGACAGGACCTGGCCTGGGGTAAAAGAGACCCTTGATGACTGAGCAGGAACAGCAGTGACAGGGGGCCACAATGCCTGATCCTGCTTAGGAGTGAGGGTGCTGCCAAATGCCTGGCTTTGTTCTGGTGTGAGAGTAACTCCTAACGCCTCAGCCTGTCTTTGGGAAAATGGGACCCCAAATATCTGGACCTGTTCAGTATTTAGTGGGATTTGCATTGTCTGGGTCTTTTCAGTAGTGACAGGTGTTTTTAGTGTCTGGGCATACTTAGGTATAATAGGGACTTGCAGTGTTGGGGCTTGTTCTGGACTGAGAGGAGCTGTCAGTGCCTGAGACTGTTCATGTGTTAGTGTGATCCTCAAAACCTCAGACTTCTCAGGAGGAAGGGTGATGTGCTGTGCTGGTGCCTGTTGAGGATGGAGAGTGATCCCCAGGGCCTGTGCCTGCTGAGGAGTGAGAGTGATCCCCTGATCTAGGGCCTGCTGAGGAGTGAGAGTGATCCCCTGATCTAGGGCTTGCTGAGGGGTGAGAGTGATCCCCAGGGCCTGTGCCTGCTGAGGGGTGAAAGT
>VMDO01011592.1:0-66020 GCA_007922755.1 Pedetes capensis | reverse complement strand
CCCCCCCCCCCAAAGGCCTGTCTTTCACTTGCATGTCTTCTTGTGGGAATATTTTTCTATATATCCTTGGATCCCAATTATGTTTAAGGTTGAAACTTTTTCTTTAGTCATCTATCTTTTTACATTATCAGTACTATTACGTGAATTTTCTAGCCCATTTGTATTATTACCATTCTTTGGTATTATTGGGATTATTATAATTATTTCCCAAACTATTAAAGTTGGGCTGTTTACATTGAGGTCGCCCTCTCTTTCATTCCTTGCTCTTCCTTTCTCTACTCTCTCTTCTTTCTTCTCCCATCATTTCTTCCTTTTGCTAGAGCCCTCCCTCCTTCTTTCTGCTCCCTAAATTGTCCCTACTCCACTAAGTTGACTTTAGCTTTTTATTATGCTCTGATTTCTATATAGGATTTTTTCCTTCTTTTCCTTCTTTTAATTTTGATTCAGCTCCCATACATGAGTGGTATTTCTCTTTCTGGGCTTGTGTTCATTCACTTAAAATAATTTTCTCCAATTCCATCCATTTTGCTGCAAATGACATTATTTCATTTTTCTTGATTGCTGAGTAGTATTCAATATATATATGTACCATAGTTTTTTTTATCCATTCTTCTGTTGATGGGTACTTTGGTTGGTTCTATATCCTTGCTATTGTGAAAAGTGCTGCATTGAACATGGAGATACAGGTGTCTCTGTGGTATGATGACTCATCTCCCCTTGGGTATGTTCCCAACAGTGTTATAGCTGGGTGATATGGTAGATCTATTTTTAGTTTTTTAAGATACCTCCATATTGATTTCCAAAGTGGTTGGACTAATTTACAACTCTACCAGCAGTGTAAGAGTGTTCCCATTTCTCCATAGCTTCACCAGCATTTGTTATTTGTTTTATTGATCTTGGCCATTCTTACTGGTGTAAGGTGGAATCTCAGAGTTGTTTGATTTTATTTCCGTAATGGCTAGGGATATCGAGCATTTTTTCATGTGTTTCATGGCTTTACGGACCTCTTCATTTGAGAACTGTTTGTTCAGTTCCTTTGCCCATTTATGTATTGGGTTATTTGTTTTCTTGGCTATTTTTAAAAATTCTTTATAAATTCTGGAAATTAGACCCCTGTCCAATGTATAGGATGTGCAGATTTTTTTCCATTCAGTGGGGATTTCCTTGACTTTCTTGATTGTTTCATTTGCTGTAAAGAAGGTTTTTAATTTCATGTAATCCCATTTATTTATTCTTGTTGCAATTTCTTGAGCAATTGGAGTCCTATTAAGGGAATACTTTCCTATGCCTATATGTTGGAGTGTATTGCCTATCCTATCTTCTATTAATTTTAAAGTTTCTGGTTTTATGTTGAGGTCTTTTATCCATTTTAAGTTAACTCTCATGCATATTGAGAGATGTGGGTTGGTTTTCATTTTTCTGTAAGCGGATGTCCATGTTTCCCAGCACCATTTGTTGAAAAGGCTATCCTTTTTCCAACTTACTTGCTTAGCTCCTTTGTTGAAAGTCAGGTGGCTATAGGTGTGTTGAGGTATTTCTGGATCTTCTATTCTGATCCACTGGTCTTCAGGCCTATTTTTGTGCCAATACCAAGCTAATTTGCTACCACTGCCCTATAATATAGATTAAAGTCAGGGATTGTGATTTCACCTGCACTAGTTTTGCAGCTGAAGAGTGTTTTGGCTATATGTGGTCTTTTGTGATTCCGTATGAATTTTTGGATCGTTTTTTCTATTTCTGTAAAGCCTGTTATTGGAATTTTAAAGAGTATTGTATTAAATAAATGTATAGAATGCTTTTGGTAGGATAGCTATTTTTATTATATTGATCCTCCCGATCCAGGAGCAGGGAAGGTCCTTCCACTTTTTAGTATCCTCTGTGATTTCTTTCTTTAATGTTTTGAAATTTTCCTTGTAGAGGTCTGTATGGTCTTTGGTTAGATTGATTCCAAGGTGCTTAATTTTCTGGTGGGCTATTGTGAAAGGCACTGTATCTGTAATTTCCTTTTCTTCCTGCTTACAGTTAGTGTAAAGGAAAACTATTGATTTTTGTGTGTTAATTTTATATCCTGCCACTTTGCTGAAGGATTTGATTAGATCTAAAAGTTTTCTGGATGAGGTTTTGTGGTCTTTTAGGTAAAATATAACGTCATCCACAAATAATGATAGTTAGGCCTCTTCATTGCCAATCTCTATCCCTTTCTTTTTATAAAGATAATCTTCAGGAAAAGATTATTTAATTTTGGTACTCAAAGGGAAAAATACTATGTTAAGACATTTAAATCCTATGATAGCCCAAGAGTTCATTTTCTATTTTGGGATTTATAAAGAACAATGTGAAGAAATTTAGGGTGTGATTACATTAGCCATAAAATGCTACATTTTATAGAAATAACTGCAACATTTATTCTAATTAAAAACACAAGAGCTGTAATCTTTTTGCAGGGGAATAGTTACTTTTATTACAGATCTGTGCCATAATGGAGATACACATACACACACACACACACACACACACACACACACACACACACACCTTCCCAGAAATGAATGTAGAAACAATGATCATTGTTTCTTTGATGTGAGATCAATTGTATGCTCAGAATTTGTTCTGGGTGAAATGGTCAGCCAAAATTCTTACTATCTGGAAGTTTTGAGAAGGTTGAATCATAATTTGTGGAAGAAATGTTCTGAGTTGTGGCAAACAAGTGACTAATTCTTCTATCATGACAACACCCCTGCCTGCACATTGCTGAGTGTTCAGTAGTTTTTGACCCCAAGTGGCATGATCCTTGGACTCCACCCTCCCTATTCACCCAATCGTAATTGTGCAGCATTTCTGTTGTTGTTGTTGTTCTTATTGTTGTTGTTTTTCTGGATGGAAAAGTCCACAAAAGGAAACATTTTGCCAATGTGGAGGAGGTGAAGCAAAAAATGGCAAAAGCACTAAAAGGCATCAAAATCAATGAGTTCAAAACCTGTTTAGAGTAAGGGAAAAAATGTCTTGATAGATGTATAGCATCAAATGGAGAGTACTTTCAAGGTGACTGAAGTTTGAACATGTAACGATAAATATATAACTTTTCATAAATAAATTCCAGTGTTTTTTGGCATAGTCCCCCTTGTATTGTGTGTATATGGTGTGGTCAAAAATTATGGTGAATATTTAAATTACAAAAATATTACATAAAAGACACATTGTCATTAATCCCCCTCAAAACACTCCTGCTGGCTTCCATCATACTTATCCCATCATTCCTGCCATTTTCTGAAGTAGTTCTGGAAGTCCTTTTTCATGAAGTCTTTAGTTTCATCTTTCATAGTGACAATGCTCTGGCTCCTGGTATGGCAATTTCTGTCAAATAAAACCATTATTGTGTGTCTTCCTCCACCTATTCGCTGGCTGTGGCACTTTGCAACTTCTGGCTCTTCCCTAAAATCAAAATGACAGTGAATTCATTCAGTACATTAAGGCAGCTACCACAGTGCAATGAAAGTCTATCTGATTGAAGTATGTGGACAATTTAATTTAGTACTTTAGCCTACATCAACAATAAAATGCCTAATTTCTTTTTGTAGAAAATTTTTACTACTGGAGATATCAACAAAGATGGGAAGCTGGATTTTGAAGAATTCATGAAGTACCTCAAAGACCACGAGATACAAATGAAACTGGCATTTAAGAGTTTGGACAAAAATAATGATGGTGTGTCTTTTTTTATTCATCACCTCTATGAAGAAGCACTTCTCTTTCTTTCAAGAGTCTAAGATGATGCTCAGTTCATCTTTTTTAGATAATAATTATTCATGTTAATATCTAATGTGATTATGTAAAGTTCATATTTTTAGTGAAGAAAACTTACAGTTAGCTTTGACTTGTTGTTGTTGTTGTTGTTAGGTGCCCTCGAGTCGGTATCCGACTCATAGCGACCCTCATAGGGTTTTCAATGGCTGACTGTTTCGGGATTGCCTTGGGAGTGGATTGCCAGGTCCTTCTCCCATTTTTGTGGTGCTGAGAATTGAACTCGGGACCTCAGAGACTGCAGCGCAGCACTCTACCAACTGAGCTAAAACAGTCATAAAATGCTAACTGTGGGATGTGCTGATTTGATGTAAAGCTATGGGTTAAAAATGCCAATTATGTTTTCTTGCCCTCTGTATAAGAGACATTTATTTTTGTTCATATGTAGTATGAATATTACATATCTTACAAATTAAAGAATTTTCAGAATATCTTACATTTGATAGTGTTTTGAAAGATTAACTTGCAGAAGGTATTTTATGATCCTAAAATTAGAGGAAAAGCATAGCATGGAGACATTTAAGTATATGTTTTGAGGTTGGAATTACATCTTCTCTATTTAGAGTAGTAGCTTAGTGTCCCAGTTGCATAGGGCAAAAAACAAAAGACAGTGGTGGGAGAAAGGGAGTCATGAAGCTCCTGTCTCCAGAGGCAGGGACTGGTAGGAAGAAGGAATTTATAAAGGTTATAAAACACTCTCATTCTCATCCCTACTAATGAATAGTCAAGGTCACTCACTCACAGACTCATTATTTAAGAAAGATGTTGAATAAATAGAAAATATGATTGATATTATGGGTTGGAAAAGGTTTTGTAAAGGTTTTGATACTAAATACTTTACCTTTGTAGGCCACTTGGCCTTAGTTTTAGCTGCTCACCTCAGCCATGGACAGTATGTAAACAAATGAGCATGGCTGTGTTCCAAGAAAACTTTACTTATAAAGACAATCAAGAGGCCTTATTTGGCTGGAGGGTTACAGTTTGCCATACCTGATTAATACTGAACATTAACTTTAGTTAAATTCAAATAGAATTCCTTCAAGCAAATAAACAACTAAACACATTGAATAGTTGTGATGATGGTTCAATCTATGACTATCCACCAGAAAGGGTTTAGCTTCTAGTGGAAGGCAGGACTTTTGGAATGTTTGTGGACTCTAGCAAACCTTACATTATAGGTCCCCAAGTCTAGCCTTAGTCTAATCATCAACGAAAATTTGGTTCTTATTATTGGCTTTCCTTTCCCTGAAAACTTTCATCCTAACCTGGACACTCTACAGTTCTTTCTCTTAAATGAGAGATTTAAGATTCATAGTTCCTAAGATCTTAGTTAATTATGATCATGAATTTTTTACTGTTTTTATTTGTTAAAAGGAAAAATTGAGGCTTCAGAAATTGTACAGTCTCTCCAGATACTGGGTATAACTATTTCTGAAAAACAAGCTGAGTTGATTCTCCAAAGGTAAGCTGTTTATTATGTTGGCAGTTATTTTTGACTTTCACTTTAATATCCTGTGTTAGAGAGCAGTACACCTTCCTGTACCTTACCAGTCCTCATTACATACATCCATTATCATTTTTTTCCATTTCCATTTTTATGTACATATATAAGTCTATAGAGTAGGGATGGGAGAGGGAGGCTCAGACTGGATTCTTAGTTATAAGACCTCAGGGGTAGCACAGAAGATAAGGAGTCAACCATTTATGTGTTGTTTGTTTCCTCTATTTGGATTCTTTCTTCTCTTTTTCTTTCTTCTTTCTTTCTTTTTTGTGTATGTTAGTTGTAGAAAATAATAGGTTTCATTATGATTTTTTCATACATGTATGTAGTGCATTTTGATCACATTCCCCCGACCTTTCTTGTCCCTCTTCCCCACCCCCCCTCCCCCAATATAGTTTCCCTTCTGGTGTCATGTCTTTTTGGTGTTTTTAAAAATCTAGATCCTGAATGTGAGAGAAAACATGTAATATTTGTCTTTTTGAGTCTGGCTTATTTCACTTAACACAATGATCTCCAGTTCTATCCATTTTCCTGCAGATGACATAATTTTATTTTTTATGGGTGACTATTACTATGTTGTGTATATATCCAGCATTTTATTTAGCCATTCATATGTCCACGGACATCTAGGCTGTTGTGAATAGTGCTACCATAAACATGGTGTGCAGGTATCTCATTATATTCTGACTTTGAGTCCTTCAGGAATACACCCAGCAGTGGTATAGCAGGGTCATATGGCAGTTCTACTTTTAGCCTTTTAAATTATTTATATGAATATTTTGCAGTATTGGGGGTTGAACCTAGGGCCTTGCTTATACTAGGCAAGTACTCTACCACTGATTTGCACCCCAGCCTCTTTTTTATTTTGAGAGAGAATTTTGCTAAATTGCACATGCTGCCTCTGGCCTCAAACTTGCCATCTTCCTGCTTTAGCCTCCTGCATTGCTGGGATTACAGGGATGTGCCACAGCACTTACCCTATTTTTTAGTTTTTTGAGGATCCTCTCTACTGATTCCCATAGTGGCTGGAGTAATTTACATTACCACCAATAGTGCATAAGGATTCCTTTTCCCTTGAATCCTCACTAGCTTTTATTGTTGTTGGTTTTCTTGATGATAGCTATTCTGACTAGGGTGAGATGGAACCTCAATGTGATTTTGATTTGCATTTCCTTGATGGCTAAGGGTGTTGAACATTTTTTTCATGTATTTATTGGCCATTTGCACTTTAATTTTTTGAGTTTTTTATATATTCTGGATTTTAATCCCTTGTTGGGTGAATAATTGGAAAAGATTTTCTCCAATTCTGTAGGCTGTCTCTTTACTCTGGTAATTATTTCCTTTGCTAGAAGCATTTTAATTTGATGCAATTCTATTTGTCAATCCATGCTGTTGTTTCCTGAGTAGTTGGAGTCCTATTCAGAAAGTTCTTGCCTATGGCTATATCTTGTTTTCTTCTAGTAGTTTCAAAGTTTCAGGTCTTACCTTAAAGTCTTTGATTCTTTTCTTTTCTTTCCTTTCTTATTCTTTTTTCTCTCCTTCTTCTCCTCCTCCTCCTCCTCCTCCTCCTTTTTCTCCTTCTTCTTCTTCTTCTTCTTCTTCTTCTTCTTCTTCTTCTTCTTCCTCTTCTCTCTCCTCTCTCTCTCTCTCTCTCTCTCTCTCTCTCTCTCTCCTTTCTTGCAGCACTTGAGGGTCAAACCCAGGGCCTTGCACATACTTTTCAAGTGTGCTACCACCAACTACACTCTCAGGTATTAAAAGTTATTTTAAAAAGTTATTTAAAAGACAAGAAAAAAAGAAAAGACCAAATACATGTCAAAAGAGACACTGGAACTTGCCCTTGAATGTGGAGCAGCTTAAGTAAAAGGAAGACATGATGAAGTTAAGGAACTAAACAGAAAATTTCAAAAGGCAGCTTGAGAAGACAAAAGCAAATATTATAATGACATGTTCAAAGAGCTGGAGGCAGAAAACCAAAACGGAAGAACACGCTCTGTGTTTCTCAAGTTTAAGTAAGTGAAGAAAAAATTCAAGCTTCAAGTGGCAATAGTGAAAGGTTCTACAGGGAAAATATTAACAATTCAGGAAACATCAAAAGAAGATGGAAAAAATACACAGAGTCATTATACAAAAAAGAATTGGTAGATGACCAACCATTTCAAAAGGTTGCATATGAAGACGAACCAATGGTATTGAAGGATGAAGTGGAAGCTGCATTGAAATAACTGGTGAAACGCAAGGGTCCAGGAATTGATGGAATACCAATAGAGATGTTTCAACAAACAGATGCAGTACTGGAGGTGTTAACATTTTTATGCCAACAGATTTGGAAAACAGCTATGTGGCCAACTGACTGGAAGAGATCCACATTTGTGCCTATTCCCAAAAAAGGGGATCGAACTGACTGTGGAAACTATTGGACAATATCATTAATATCACACACAAGCAAATTTTACTAAAGATCATTCAAAAACAATGGCAGCAGTATATAGACAGGGAATTACTGGAAAACCAAGTGGGATTCAGAAGAGGGCAGGGAACCAGGGACATCATTGCTGGTATCAGGTGGATATTAGCTGAAAGCAGAGAATATCAGAAAGATTTCTATCTATGTTTTATTGACCACACAAAGGCATTTGTGTGGATCATAAAAAATTATGGATAACACTTTGTAAATGGGAATACCAGAGCACCTAGTTGTACTCATGAGGAATCTTTACATAAACCAGGAGGCAGTTGTTTGAATAGAAGAAGGAAACACTGAGTGGTTTAAAGTTGAGAAAGGTGTGCATCAGGGCTATATACTTTCACCATACCTCTTAAATTTATATGCTGAGCAAATAATCCAAGAAGCTGGACTTTATGAGGAAGAACATGGCATCAGAATTGGAGGAAGACTCACTAACAACCTGCATTATGCATATGACACAACTCTGCTTGCTGACAGTGAAGAGGATTTAAAACACTTACTGATGAAGATGAAAGATCATAGCCTTCAGTATGGGTTGCAACTAACATCAACAAAACAAAAATCCTTACAACTGGGTCAGTATGCAACTTCACAATAAATGGAGAAAAGATTGAGGTTGTCCAAGATTTTGCTTTGCTTGGCTCTATAACCAACACCCATGGAAGCAGCAGTCAAGAAATCAAAAGACTCATCGCTCTGCGAAAAGCTGTGGCAAAAGATCTCTTTAGGGTATTGAAAAGTAAAGATGCCACATTGAAGATGAAGATGTACTGACTCATGCCATGGTATTTTCAGTCACATCACATGGTTGTGAAAGCTGGACATTGAAAAAGGGAGACAGGAAAAGAATTCATGCTTTTGAATTATGGTGCTGGAGACATCTATTGAATGTACCATGGACTGCCAAAAGAACCAACACATGTGTCCTAGAAGAAGTACAACCAGAGTGCTCCTTGGAAGCAAGGATGGCTAGACTGCATCTTACATATCTTGGACATGTAGTCAAGAGAGACCCATCCCTTGAGAAAGACATCATGTTTGGGAGAATGTCAGGTCAACAAAAAAAGGAAAACCCTCCACCAGAGGGATTGACACAGTGTCTGTAACAATGGGCTTAAACATAAATAGGCTCATGTGCCTGGCACAGAATCAGGAAGTGTTTGGATCTGCTATACATAGGGTTGCAATGAGTTGGACTTGACTCAACAGCACATTGACACCAGCACCACTACCACTAACTGCACTCTTAGTCCACTTTTAATTTTTCTATTTTAAAACAGGTTCTATTTTATTTTTATTTTTCTATTTTGACACAGGCTGCCACTGACCTTGAGTTTGCCATCCTCCTGCCTCAGACTCCCAAGTCACTGGGATTTTAGGTGTGTGCTCTTTGATCCATTTTGAATTGATTTTTGTACAATGTGAGAGAGATCTAGTTCTACTCTTCTACATCCAGTTCTCCCAGCACAATTTTTTGAAGAGGCTGCCTTTTTCCCAACATATATTTTTGGCTTCTTTGTCAAGAATCATATGTCTGTACCTGTATGGGTTTATTTCTGGGACCTCTATTCTAATCCATTGGTTTAGGTATCTGTTTTTGTGCCAGTATCAGGCTGTTTTTGTTACTATGGCTCTGTAGTAAAATTTGAAATCAGGTATTGTGGTACCTCTAGTATTGTTCTTTCTGCTTGGGATTGCTTTGGCAATTCAGGGCGCTTTTTGTTGCTGTATGAATTTTAGGATTGCCTTTTCTATTTGTGTGAAGAATATCATTGGAATTTTGATGCAGATTGCACTGATTCTATAGATTAATTTTGGTAATACAGCCATTTTTACAGTATTAACTCTGCTGATCCACAAACATGAGAAGTCTTTCCATCTTTTAGTGACTTCTTTTATTTCCTTCTTCAGTGTTTTATTGTTTTCATGAGAACAGGTTTTTTTTATCTGCTTGGTTAGGTTTATTCCTATTTATTTATTTATTTTTATTTTGTTTTTTGAGATTATTGTGAATGGGATTGTTTTCCTGATTTCTTTTTTAGCATGTTCACTATTGGTATATAGAAATGTTTCTGATTTTTCTACTTTTTTATTTTTTATTTTTTATTCTGCTACTTTGCTGAAAGTATGTATCAGCTCTAAGAATTTTCTGATAGGGTCTTTAGGTGTTTTTCTTTTTCTTCCAGTACTGGGGGTTAGAGTCCAGAGGATCATACATGGTAGGCAAGTCCTCTACCACTGAGGTACACTCCACACTTGGCATCTTCTAAATACAGGATTATATCATTTGTAAATGGGAATAATTTGACTTCTTCTTTTCCTGTTTGTATCCCTTTCATTTCTCTCTCTTGCTCTATTGCTCTGGCTAAGACTTCAAGCACTATTATTGAATAAGAGTGGAGAAAGTAGATCCCCTTGTTTCATTCCTGATTTTAGAGGAAATGCTTTTAGTTTTATCCCATTCAGTATAATGTTGGCTATTGGTTTGTCACGTATGCCCTTTATTATGTTGACATATGAGCCTTCTATTCCTAGTTTCTTCAGGGATTTTATCATGAAGGAATGTTGAATTTTACCAAAGACGTTTTCTGCATCTGTTGAGATGATACTGTGATTTTTGTCCTTGATTTTATTTTTGTGTTGTATTATGTTTGTTAATTTGCTTATGTTGATCCATCCTTCCATCCCTGAAATGAAACCAACTTGATCATGGTGTATGTTCTTTTTATGTGTTGTTGAATTAAGTTTGCAAGTATTTTATTTAGGATTTTTGCATCTCAATGAGACAAAGAGTTGGTTCATTGAAAAGATAAACAAGAGTGACCTTTAGTTGCTGTATGAATTTTAGTATGACTAAAAGGATAAACCTTTAGTCAAACTAATCAAAAGAACAAACAAAAAATAGAGAGAGAGAGAGAGAGAGAGAGGGAGGAGAGAGGAGAGAGGAGAGAGGTAATATCCAAACTAATAAATTATGGATAAAATAGTGAATATTAAAACAGATACCAATGAAGTCCAGCAGATTTTTAGGAAATATTTTTGAAAATTTATATTCCAAGGAAAATCTAGAAGTGGTTAAGTTTCTAGACATGTATGACCACCAAATTGAACCAAGAAGATATTAATAACTTAGACAGATCTATAAAAAGCATAGAAACAGTAATAAAGATTCTCCTAAGAAAGTAAAGGACCAGAGAGATTAATTGTTGAATTCTCCCAGACCTTTAAAGAAGAACTAATTCCAGTGCTCCTCAAACTATTGCATAAAATAGAACCAGTAGAACACCACCAAATTCATTCTTTGAAGCTACTATTACCCAATACCAGAACTGGATAAGGTCACAACAACAATAATAATAACAACAACCAAAACCAAAACCAAACCAAACCAAAAAAAAAAAAAAAAAAAAAACTCCACCAAAAAACAAAAAACAAAAGAAAGGAAAAGTATAGATCACTTTTCTTGATGAACATAGATGTAAAAATCTCCATTTGATTTCTATTGTACCATCAACTAGTTCTTTCACAATAAAGAGTCTAGAAGAGTCTTTAGATTATTTAGCTTACCTGTGACCAGATGAAGGGGGAAATTCCAGAACTCCTCTGGCTAACAGAGAAACACCAATTTAAACTTGCAGAACATAGAGATGCTAATCTGAACATCAATGTCCAGGGCAGTCAATTCAAGTATTTAATATGTTAACCTTTGTTGGGGTTCGGCTCTGGCTCAGCAAGGTATTGGAGCCTAGGCTCAACATGAGGTGAATCCCAGGATTCCTGGGGCTAAAGTGAGAGCTGGCTGGTGGTGCCAAAGAAGGACCTCAGGAACCTTCTTACTATAAGAAGGACAAGGGTTTAACTGCTTCTGCAAGCAAGGACAGGAACAAGGCTAAAGATGTTATAGGCACCAATGGTCTGTGCTGGCCTTGACTCTCGCAGCTCACCTTCTCTGCTCTCCTCCTTCCCAGACTGGGGAGGAATTGGAGAGCAGTTTGTGTGTTGCTAGGTGCCTTTGGCTGTTCAGGGCCCCTGGGCTTGACATGGCATCTTGCTAGAAGGTCTGGTGATTGGAGATCTTAGGTATCTGAAGTAGGGTGTGATGGTCCTGGTGGCCTGTGAAGTCAAGAGGTGAACACAAGAGCGGGGGTGACATAGACTAGACAGAGACTGCAGGGGGTGGTCAGTGACCTGTTTATATACATTCTTGGGAGGGGTGGACTAGGGAGTAGCCAATCATGGCAGGGCTCATGCCTGGGGCAACTGCCATCAACTGCCATGCAAATAGGGACTTGTGTTTGTACAGTTTTGATAGGTGGGTAGGGCATGGGCCAAGCCAATCAAGAGTGTCCCTCTATTGACCAATCACAGGAGTTTGGATGACCAATCAGTGTGAAGGTGGTCACTCCAGAGCTGGGCTGGTCAGCTGGGCTGGTCTTAGGTTACACGATGGGAGGGCTAAGAGTGAAGGACCAGGATGTGGGACAAAGGTCACTATCTTGCCCCATAGGGTGTAATGGGGGGCAAATGACCAGGTTGTAGGGCAAGGGACACTGGCCCTGGAGGACAGAGGTCAGTCCTCCAAATGGACCAGATGGGCTCCTTCTTTGATGGTACGCTCTCTACCACTCAAGGCTCCCATGCCCTGGAGGACAGATGTTGGCCCTCCATGGGCTCCTACCTCGGGGGTACACTCTAGGATTCCTCTACAAACCTTTATAGGCTTACTGTTTTATTTTACAAGATGGAGCCATAGCCTCTGAAGTCCAGGTGCTTTCAAATACTCTTTTGATACCGAGACACTGCAGGTGACATTTTTTTTTTTAAATGCTAACAGAAAAAGGAAAGGATGATTACATTATGTTAATATTCTTTTGAATCTTTTCCGTCTTCACATGATCTAGAAAGTTTATTCTTAATGGCTTTATTGTCAAAATTATCTCCTTTAATAGCTATACATTCCCTCAAGAAATATAGTATTTGTCACAGGAAGATATAACAGCATTTTCCTTCTTTCTTTCTGTTCAGAATTTCTTTTATAAGCAGCTGTCCAACAGGAAGGCTTGAAATCTGAAGGTCAATCATAGTTACTTTTGTTACACTGGGTGAGAAAGGCTTTCTCAAGGAAAGGAAAAGTTAAATTGTAAAAAGGAGACAAATAAGATTTTGACTGTGGAATATGGAGTATATATTTTGTTTCTAAAGTCACATTCACTGGGAAAGTGAAGTTTTACCTCATGTTCTAAGGTCAGAGCTCATATTCCTATATTCCCTTTGATAGCTTTAGAAATAACACAAATTCTAAATCCAAGCTCCAGAATAGATGCAGGTGTAGTTAGTCAGCTTGGGCTGCCATAGCAAAATACCATACAATGATATGTATCAATAAAGTAGAAATTCAAGGATAATTTGAAAAACTTGAAAGCATAAAAAGTTGTGGGATATTTCTAAGCGGGTACTTAGGTGGAGTTCTATACCCTTCATGTTTTCATGCTTTTATCAGGAAAAATAAAAGCTGAAAATTAGTGGGCTAAGTTAGGGGCAAGAAACCAGAATAACAGAAGGAAAAAACAACAAAGACAGTAGTGGAACAGGGTAGCAAAGTCACAGAAATAGGATCAAAAAGGCCAAAGTTGGTTTTCAGAAAAGGCAAACCTTGAGAAAAAAAATAAAAATGAGATGTAAATAAGGTATATTGAATTGCAAATAAACTCACTGGAAACTTTTAAATGCTAAAATGTTAGGAATAAATTTATGCCAATAAATTTGAAAATATATGAACTAGATGAATTCCTGGAAAAATACTACTTACCAAAACTGTATCAACAAAAACTGGCCAATTGTACCAAAACAGTGAAAGAGGATCCATCAATAACTTAAAATTTTCTCATAAAAAAATCTTTTGCCCCAGATAGTGTGTGAAAATTCTCAAAAAGCAGACCTATAGCCATTTCCAGGGTGTAGAAGTGCACTATCCAATCTTGTCTGCAAGGCCTTTATAACCATAATACCAAACAAGACAAGTTAATGAAAAGTAAGTTATTAAGTCAATGTCATTTATGACATAAATGTAACATTTTAAAGAAAATACTATCAAATGGAGTCATCTGTTTATAAGAAGTACACCACAATCAATATATTTTTAAGAGCAGCTTATACAATTTCATTAGAGACACTAGTGAAGACTCAGTATAGAAAAGGTATGCCCTTTCTTCAAACTGGTAATAGAGGTTCAATGTTTTTGAAAAAAACCCTATGTGGAGTTGTGAGAAAGTTGTCAAGCTGAGTATTAAATTTATATCAAAGAGAAAAGGCTCAAAAATAACCCAGACATTCTTAAAGAACTTAATGACTTGGAAGCCTGCCCCATCAGATATCAAGAGTTGTCATTAAGCTATAATTAAGAGTGGTATTGCTGCAACAATATATTAGTAGACAAGGGGAACATAATAGAATCCCAGAAACAGACCCATTCAGATTTTGGATTTGCCACATGAAAGAAGTAGCTTTGCAAATCTCTGGAAAAAGGAGAGACTATGCAATAAATGGTGCTAGGGCACATGATGATTTGGCATTTAGCTCAGTTGGTAGAGTGGCACTCTGCAGTCTCTGAGGTCCCAGGTTCGATTCCCAGCACTGCAAAAATGGGAGAAGGACATGGCAATCCACTCCTGAGGCAATCCCAAAGCAATCATCTATTAAAAACCCTATGAGGGTCGCTATGAGTCAGAGAGGACTTGATGGCACCTAACAATAACAACAACAGGGCACATGATTATTTGTGCAGACAAAATGGAAATTGGATACCTACCTTACACCATACACAAATATCAACCTAAAAGTGAAAGTTAAATTGTAGCACTTTTAGGGGGGATAAAAGGAATATTCTTATCTCAGAATATGTAAGAATTTATATTTTAAAAAGATACAAAAGATGGTAGCCCAAAATGAAAAGATTGATAAATTTACCTGCATTAAAATTAAGAGCATATATATCATACCTGGAAACCATACCATAAAAAGAGTGCAAAGACAAAAAGAAGGTATTTGCCATCTTATAACTTGAAGGATTAGAACACACTATATAAAGAATTATGAATAAAGAAAAGCCAAAGTCATACAAACAATTAAAAATGGGCAAAAGATATGATTTCACACAAGGAGATACAAAAATAACAAATGAAGATGGTAGGAGATGCTCAACCTGATTAGTAATTTGAAGAGAAATGAAATTTAAACCTACAATGAGATTATCTTATCTAAGAAGTTTGTCAACACTAAGTGTTATCTGGCCTTAAGCTATATAGTTTGGAATTCACTTATTCATTGAGTGTATATTTACTCTACCAGGCACTATTCTGGACACTTAAGTTATATCAGTGAACAATATTAACAAAAATCCTTGCCTTGTAGAGAATGGTCATGTATGGTAGTTGGGAATTTGGGGTCAGAAAATAAATAATCGCATTAAAATAGAAAATAGCCTGGCATCATGCCTGGTAATCCCGGCAACTTGGGAAACAGAGGCAGGAGGATCAAAAGCTTGAGGCCAGAGGCAGCTTGCGCAACTTAGTGAGACCCTGCCTCAAAATAACAATTAAAAAAACGTGTTGGGGGTGCACCTTAGTGGTAGAGCACTTGCCTAGCCTGCACAAGGACCTAGCTTCAATCCTCAAGTGCTGGGAAAAAATGTGATAATGCTAGAGCTACAAATATTGCAACCCAGAATATATATATGAACATAAGTAGGAAAGATATGGAATATTAATACCTAAGTGTTGGGACAAATGAAAGTTTAAGTGTAATTTCACATATGCAGATCAAAATATAAAATGGTACTGGAAAACACAATAATAAATCTCTTAAAATTGTGTTTTATTTGACTGCCATCATTATGCATCACTTCCACACAAATTATAGAATATAATTTGAGAAGACACTGACTTTTTTTTCAGAGAAATTAATTCAACAGATAAATAAGCACTTTGTTTGTGCTATCCATGTTAGGAGCTGAGTATGCATTAGTGAACAAAACAGTCAAAAGCCTGGCATGATTTTATTCTGCATTGCTCCTAGGAAAAGAAATCAATACAAATGGGTTTATTGTCATGAAGACTTTAAACAAGCAAGAAATTTGTGATAAGTATTTTAGATTACAATATGTTAAAATTGAAAATGAGATACCAGCATTTCTCAAGGCTCAAAAGGCCTAGGCACCAACAGTTTGATTTCTTATAATTATTGTTAATTTTCTTAACTTAAGAAAATTTGGAGAGGGAAATGGGTAGCATATTTTGAGTGTATTTCAAAATCTTATCCAAATGTTGTAACAGAATATCAAGAAATAACTTCTTGAGCCAGTGAGAGAAAACCATGGATCATGGATCTATTAATTACTACCTCCCAATATTTCATCATCCAGTTTTTTGTGTTTTATAGCTCATTGACTTAGAGTTTGATAGAGTGATGAAGGCAGTCTTTAGTGATGTCTCTGTCATTTTGGGGATCATTTTAATTTAGATTGTTAAAATTATCTGAAAGGACCATTAAGTGCCTGGTGATTTTTCACTAATCTGTAATTATGAATGGGATTTTTAAAAAGTTAATAAGAATATTAAGTTGGAAAAGTGGCCAATAATGTTAGTTTTATTTGTAAATTTAATTTTATTCTTTGACCATTTTTTAAAAAATACTTTTAGCATTGATGCTGATGGGACAATGACAGTGGACTGGAATGAATGGAGGGACTACTTCTTATTTAATCCTGTTACAGACATTGAGGAAATTATCCGTTTCTGGAAACATTCTACTGTAAGTGGACTTTATGTATTTGTACTTATTTAGAGCTGTAAGCCATAGGTATAGTAACTACCCAATAACCCTGTGACACAGGACACGATGCCTGAGTCCTAGTAGAATCCTGGCTGCTCCTTAAATTGTAGAATTCTGTGTATTTGATTAGGCATAGGTCGATAAGAATATCTTAAAACAATAACAACAACAACAACAAAAAAACCCAAGACTGCATAAATGTATACATTCTCAAAACTTGGAAGAAAGACCACCTTGATGAATAAGCTGTCCAGTTTTATTGACATTTGGGTATTCTGACACAGGGAAGTCTAAAAGTCATAGGCCTTTACTTTTTATGGATATGTATTCGCAAAATAATCTCAATACCTCATGATTACTAAGAATCTGTTTCCTTGGCCATTGATGATATGACCACAGGGCCCTTCTGAAACATTGGCTTGTTTAGTTAGGGTGCCTTGATTTATCTCTGGTATAAGGCATTTGTAATAATCATTGAAGGCTGCAAAATCTTCTTGGCTCATCTGCTCAGCATTTCATATCAGCCTGTAGTTCACAAAACTCTTACATTTTGATTAAGTTTCACTAATATTCTGCTAAAATATGCTGGCGGGAACTGTTATGCAATCTGTTCCTGAAGTCACTGGGGACTCTGAAGGATTTTTCCCCAGTGGTCTTGTCTTCTATACTTATTAATGGATTTCAATAAATTTAATATGCATGAAATGAAGCCTAGAGTTCACACTGCCACTAGCAACAATGCATACGCTTACACAGAACATTATAAAGTTTTTGGAGATTTTCAATTGTGAGTATAAAATAATACTATGGTTTAGCTCAGTAGAGTTGCTGCTCTGTGCTCTGTGAGGCCCAGCACTCCAAAAATGGGAGAAGGATTTGGCAATCCACTCCTGAAGGAATCCCGAAACAAGTAGCCATTGTAAACCCTATGAAGGGCACTATGAGTTCTACTTAATTTGATGGCACCTAACAACAACAACAACAACAACAACAACAGTAACAACAACAACAACAAATGCCTAGATAAATTTTGCCTGCAAGTGTACCACTGTGGCGTCCAATCCCGTCAGATCTTGGAAGCAAGCAGGGTTTGGCCTGGTTATTCCTGGGATGGGAGACCACCTGGGAATACCAGGTGCAGTAGGCTTGGAAGAAGGACCTGGAAGCCCACTCTCAATAAACAATCAGCCATTGCAAACCTTATGAGTAGAAGAGAAGCACTGACAATAGTGCCGGGCATGGCACAATGTTGGGTAGTGTTTCATCTGTTGTACATAGGGTTACTATGAGTCGGACCCAACTCAGCAGCACCTAACAACAACAGATAAATTTTTTGCATATATAGTTTTTATTGTATCTTTGGACATAGTTGATAACAGTTGAATTTACGATCATATGCCCATTTTATTGATAACAAAATGAAAAGAGAGAGGATTACTATCAAAGGATAGCTCTTTACCCTTACACCCTTGCCTCTAAAATCTTTGATGACAAAGCCTTTTTGTGTGTGTGTGGTGCTGGCCTCAAACATACTAGCAAGCACTTTACCCATGAGCTACTCCACCCCAAAGTCATTTTGACAATAAAGTTGTAAAAATATTGTTATTATAGAACTTTGTTTCTCTCAAGCTACATAAGAAATGAGTTTAGGGGTATTTACATACATAGTTAAATTTTTTTATTTACATGTTTAAAGCTTATATCATGATATGAAGTATAATGTGGATATAATTTTGAGATAAAGAAAATATATTTGAAGAATTGGGAAACTAATTTCCTACAAGATATCATTACCAATTGGATATGATATTCTGGCACTATGAAGAGCAGCTATAACTTAAAAGGACTCCCTATATCTGGTAAAATACTGCCCTTTCACTGTATTTTAGAGTAGTAAGAGAAGAGTTACCCAATCTGTAAAAAAAAGAAAGTTGTAATTATTGGTTTTCATAAATTTGTAATTATTGTTAATTTCTTTCTTGTGAACTGATACTGCATTATGTTCAGTATGAAGACTTTAATCATCTATGTGATCAAATTGGTTCCTTATATATTGTAAACAATAAAGTTAATTTTAACTGTTAAATAACACATGATTCTTCTCTAACACAAACAAGTTCTGGGATTATTTATTTTCAACTTCAGGATCATGGCAAGCTTTTGTTCCATTTTAACAGGGAATTGACATAGGGGATAGTTTAACTATTCCTGACGAATTCACAGAAGATGAGAAAAACTCTGGACAGTGGTGGAGGCAACTTTTGGCAGGAGGTGTTGCTGGTGCTGTCTCACGGACAAGCACTGCCCCTTTGGATCGCCTGAAAGTTATGATGCAGGTGAGTTTTATGGCTTTGTGTCTGAATTTTTTTGTAAACACTACATATTTTAAAACCTAACTCGCATCCTTTCCATAGTGTGAGAGGGCTACAAAACCAGGTGTGAATTAGAATCCTATGTGGATTCAATTTACAGTGAAGAGCTCTTGACCTGGAATCCAGTCTGTGTGAGATTCTAATTTGCATCTGATTTTGCAGCCCCGTGAAACTGTTGAAAGGGTGTGCATTAGATTCCATAATATGCAGTACTCACAGAGTGATAGTGCACCCCTGTAATCCCAGAGACTCCAGAGGCAGAATCAGGATTGGAAATTTGAAGCTAGAGGCAGCCTGTGTAATCTAGAGAGACCCTGTCTCAAAAAAAAAAAAAAAAAAAAAAAAAAAAAGGCAGGGTGTTGAGAGCACAGCTCAGTGGTAGAGAACCTACAAAGTATGCATGAGGGCCTGGGCTCAACTCCCTACTACTGGGAAAAAAATACATATATTATATTATATTACATTATATTATATTATATTATATTGTATTATATATCTAAAACAATGAGAAATGTGGTACATTGAAAAAGTTTTAAAATGTCTCAGTAATAGTCTTTCATATCTTTGTTAAAGCCTCTCTTTTTTATTGGTATTAACCCTAAACTCAGTCCATGTAAGTATTTGGCAGTGTTTTATCAAACCCTAAGGAACTTTAGCATTCTATAACTATTCAAATGTTTAATTTAACTAAATCTCTAGCAATTATTGTAGGATTCTCTTTAAATCATTTATATTTTCTTTCCTTTTAAATATATTTTTATCAGAAGTATGCATTTCTGAAATCTAGAATCTTGGGATAAATATGTAATTTAAAAAATTATTCTAAAGTTGAGGTTAGCAGAAAAAGACCTGGATTTACACACTGAGATTGCTGTTTACTAGCAGCATAGGCTTGGGCTGGCCAGATTGGAAAGAAGGAGGAAAAGGAAAAGAATTAATATTTACTTAGTGAACGTAATGGAAACCCATTTAATCCTCATCATCTCTCAGTGAAGTAGATAATTTTTCCTCATTTTATCCATGGGGAACCTAGGGCTCTAGGAATTAAATGAATTTTCTTTTATAATAAATTGGATGAGGAATGGAGCATTTTTACCTCCAAAGCTCGTAGTTCTTACACTACATGAATCCTCTGAGGTCTCATTTTCCTTCATTCTGAAATGGGAATAAAAATATCTAAAAAGGGTGGCTGTAAGAGTTAAATAATATAGGATATGGATATACTGGAATAACCTACTAGAACATTATATATCTTGTTGTTGTTGTTGTTAGGTGCCGTGGAGTCAGTGCTGGACTCATAGCCACCCTACATACAACAGGCAAAACGCTATTGTCAGTGCTTCTCTGTTATTCATAGGATTTTCAATGGTGGATTGATTTTTGGGAGTGGATTGTTAGGTCCTTCTCCCAAGCCTACAACACCTGGTGTTCCCAGGCGGCCTCCCTTCCAAGTACTAACCAGGCTTAACCCTGCTTAGCTTCTGAGATCTGACAAGACTGGTTACCACAGTGTTACGGCTGCAGGCCATATATATATATATATATATATATATGTATATATATATATATATATATATCACACACACACATATACATGAAGGCTGGGGTTTAGTTCATTTGGTAGAGTGCTGCTCTGTGCTCTCTGAGGCCCTGGGTTCAATCCCCAGTACCACCAAAATGGGAGAAAGACGTGGCACTCTACTCCCAAAGCAATCCCCATACAATCAGCCATTGAAAACCTTATGAGGATCACTATGAGTTGAATCTGACTCTATGACATCTAACAATAACTATATATATATATTGCCATATATGTGTGTGTGTGTGTGTGTGTGTGTATATGTGTATATGTATATACATATATATGTATATATATACACACATATATACATATATGTATATATATACATATATATGTATATATATACATATACATATATATATATATATATATTTTATCCAGAATATATACAAAATCCCAAAGTGGAGACAAACATACTATTTTAAAGAAAAAAGGAAGTGAACTGGTGTATGTGTTTTATTTAGGAACAATAGCAAATTGACTTTTAGAAAGCTTGAATAAGCATTCATCTTGTCCTTTGTCATATTTTATTGTGAAATTGTTTTAAAGTAAAATGGACTTCTAAGGACTTTAGTTTCTGCAAATTTGGGGGCTTTCCCAAAATCCTCTTCAGGTTTGATACTTCATTAGGACTCATAGAGCTTACTAAAAGATATACTCATGGTCATGGTTTACTGCAAAGAAAAGACAAAGATTAAAATCAGTCAAACAAAGAACATGCAAAGGGCTGAGTCCAGGGGACATAGGAAATGCAGAGCTTCTCTTGTCTTCTCCCTGTGGAGTCTTAATGTGGTACTTTCCTGGCACTGACGTGTAATAAGCACAGAATGTTGCAGGTCAAGCAGGAAAGCTTCCCTGAACTTTTGGTTCTAGTGTTCTTATTGGAGCCTGTTCCTGTACTGGCCACATGGTTGACCTTTAGTCTTCAACTTCTTCCATTTTTTTTAAAAAATGGTAGTCACTCATTTTGTATAAGTAGAAACAACCAGAAGAATGGCTGATTTTTAAAATTATTTGTGGTTTATTAGATTTTGTCAGTGTTTTGGAGGGGTACTTGGGGGTTGAATCCAGTGTTTCCCACATATTTTGTAGGTGCTTTACCACTGGGCTGCACCACCAGCCCATTTTAAAATTTTTTTCATTTTGAGACAGGATCTCATGTACTTATGCAGGCTGCCTCTGGCCTCAAACTTGTGATCCTTCTGCCTTAGCATCCCATGTCTCTAGGATTAGAAGTATATGCCACCATGTCCAGCTTAATCAGTTTTCCTATATAATCAATAATAAGTTCTAGTATACTTAAATGTCTACCACATCTGTAGAATAAGCCAAGTATTTCATCAAGAGTCACTTGATTATGGCCTTGGTACATGTTGTCATGAATTTAGTACCTACAGAAACCTTGAGGTATGTCATAAAAGGTGCAGATTTTCCTTTTGTTTTCAGGCTGTGTGCATGCCAGTGTCTATGACTTTGATATACAAAATATCCAAATCATTTTCAGACTCATTTATAGTTCATGTCTGTACTCCTTCTTGGGGAAGAGAATAATATATTATGTGCAGTATACCTTTTTATTTCTTATGTTTCAAAGGGTATTTCAGAGCCTAATACATGATTTGGTTAATGTTATTGTATGAAGGTTGTGCATAATAATTTTAATTTGGGTCATGTCCTTGCTGTCTATTTTTGGATACTAAGGATACCAATTATTCTTAGTTTTAGATCTAGACATAAACCTCTGCCTAAAAAAAAAAGGTGGTTATAATCCCTCTCATCATTATTTGTTTTCTCAACCTTCTATTTACATCTTCTGGCAGTTGTAAACAATATTGAAATGAGATTGTATAGTTACTTTAGAAATAGTGTCAATATATGCCAGCCATATTTTACGTCATTTTACTTTTATTTTTAGGTTCATGGTTCAAAATCAATGAACATATTTGGTGGCTTTCGACAGATGGTAAAAGAAGGAGGTATCCGTTCTCTTTGGAGAGGAAATGGCACAAATGTCATTAAAATTGCTCCTGAGACAGCTGTTAAGTTCTGGGCATATGAACAGGTAATTGTTATCATCTGTGGAGTATTTAACAAAGAAGAGTTAGTAAACTGATTCAATAAAGATTAGCATACAATGCTTTTGGGATTCTTGTATTAATGCACAATAATTTTTCACATATACTGCATGAGGAATTTCTCATAGGAGATTAGACTAGCTAAATACAATGATTCCTCATGACTAACTTCTGGGATTCTGAATTTCATGATAGTATTTATAAAGAAAATATTTTGTGTTCTTTTCTAAGTAACACTTAAAGAAAATGTAGAATCTTGGCTTATTCATTTTGAAGTCCTATTAGAAGCAGCACACTAGCATAAGTTTTATCCCAATCTAATTTGTGGGAAGAAAACTTTTCAGTTGAAATTTTTTTGTGTGTGATTTGACATTGCTGTGAAATAGGGTTGAATTTAGAGTGGAAGCTCCATAAAGGCAGGGGCCTGGTTTCTCCTTGCACCTCCAGAACCTAGGTAGAACCTGGCATGTGCCAAGTGCCAAGTGTTTGTTGAATGAGTGAATGAGGTAATGAATGTATGCATTCACTTCTGAATCAACTTCTCAGTTAACTTTTGTTGAGTTTGATTGTTTATGATAGTGCTTCAGCCTAACATGATGGAAAGAGAAAAGCAATGGTAAGTTTGAGGGTTTGGTTTATCCTTATGGTTATTAGCAGAATTATCTAGTTGGGCATCTCTAAAATTATTTTTTCCATCATTGTTTATTATGAACTACAAGGGCATTGAAATTTAAATCTACTACATTCTTTAAAAATTTAAATAGATTTTAGGTATTCTAGAGAGTTTTTCTCTCCTTGAATGACAAAACATTATTGAGCAGATTTCCAAGTCTGGTGGTGTCTTTTCCTTGGCTTAGGAAATACAGTCAAAGAAAAAAAATTAAAGAACAACTAGCCTTACGACTTTAATTGGAACATATTGGGGAAAGGTATTTTCCTTACATGAATGTGTGAGTATTCAAGTCATTACTACTCTTTTTTTCTAACCACATACTTTGATTTAGGCAAGAGCCTAAAATAAATAAATATTCAAAAAGGATATTGTTTTATATGAGGAAGTTCAGTATATTTGAAAGCCCATGGCTATTTCAAGAAAATGTGCACATTATACTTTATGGCTACTTGTCAGATTCTTACGTTGGCTACCAATAGGCATCTACTACCAATAGGAATCTTCTGCTTCTATCCAGCCAGGCTCCTCTCTGAGTCCTTGTTACAGCATTCTGAGTTCTGTATGCTAACTTTTCTAAGATATCAAGAGGAAGCTCTCTACACAGCATGGTATAGTGTTCATATAGTCTCTGCAGCCTATGATACTGCTGCATTTTCTCCCTTCCTGCAAAAGATCCATTCATCCTTTAGTACCCTTTAAGGTGATTTTCATATGAGAAGAATTTCCTGAGTAACCCAACAAAACCAGTGCCTCCCCTGCCCAGCTCCTTAGAGTACCAAATCACACAATATGCCAATTTTCCATTGGATAATGGAACACTCATTATTTCCCCAGAAGGTTCTGAATTTCTAAATTACTTTGGGGTGAATGTTATTCCATACGTATTGTCAAATTTCCCAGAGTACCTAGAGTGCTCATTTCTGGATTCAGATAAATTGTCCTTATCAAATAGCTAGCAGTTAAAATTAAATTAAGCGGAGGGTATTTTCATCCCTCTCAAAATCAATTTGGGATAAAGCTATGTGCTGTTTAGGTTGTCACTATCATAGCAGAGCCATTGACAGGGTGCCTTGTGCCATAGTGTTCTTGTGGCTTCCACTGTTGTCTCTATACTAACTGACCTCTATTCTAATGTCTTTCTCTTCGTCTCTGTACCCACACTTCTACCTATGTACTGTGTATCTCTCTTTCTCTCTCTCCCTTGCATATGCTAGGGTTATCTCATACTCAACTTGTCCATAATGCAACAGTCATACTTCCTCTAGGCCCAACCACCACTCCCTATTCAAGTAACACACACACACACACACACACACACACACACACACACACACACACACTCTTCCTCTTTCTATGTCATGTAGTAGTGAACTGTCCCTTGAGATTTATTCAGGGAATTATTTCCTCCAGGAAATCTTCTGCATTGTTATAGTTCCCTTTGACTCCTTTGGTTGGAGTTCTTTCATACAGAATTTTGATAATTTTCAGTACTTTATCTTTCTCCTTTATGAGACCATGATCTTCCTCAGGCAATAGCCGCTTGTTTTTAGGTTTGTATTCCTCGCACCTTGCCCAGTGGCAGTAAATCTTTACTGAATGAGTGAAAAGGCAGAAGTACTGGACTGGAATTTGAACCTAAGCCTGGATGAATCTCTGGCCCATTAAGATGACAGGAAAGACAGGTGTTACAAAAAGTTGAAGCAACAGACACACAGAAATGTAGGTGCAAGAAAGCATCCTTCACTGAACTAACAGAATGTGGTTCCCCATGCCTCAAATGGAATGAAGTGTGTTTCTGGGAAGATAATGATGAAAGAAGGCTGGACAAATAGACAGGAGTTGAATATAATAGGAGTCTAGACTTCATCCTGAATATGATGTGGAGTACTGAAGCATCTTATGCAGGGAAGTGAGGTGGGTGTGTTTACATTTAAGAAAGATAATCTGGAAGAAGAGTGGTGAAAGTGTTAGAGGAGAATGAGGCTGAACTGGTTACAGAAGGATTATTTATGGAAATATTTCAGCAATTCAGGAAAGAAATGATGAGGACCAGTATAAAGTGATGGCTGTAAGGATTGGAGAAGAAAGGAACGAATCAAAAAGTCTCACTGACTACTTGGGTATGGAGGTGAGAAAAAGAGAAAAATCAAGAATGATGTTGTGGCTCCTAATTTGAGAAACTATATACATAGAAAATACAATGTCAAGCTCTATTTTGAACATGCTGAGTTTGAGATACCTATGGGACATGTGTGGAGAACTATCCAATACACAAATGGATATCTTATCTAGAAAGTAAGAGACAGATCTTTGATAGAAAGGTTATTACTGAGTTGAAGTCCTTGGAATAGACAAGATAACTCAAGAAGAGCTTATAGAATAGGAAGTATTCTGGGAATAAGCCCAGAGGGAGCAGTAGGAAAAAACTTGCAAAAGCAATGGAGAAAGAATAGCCAGAGTGATAGGAGGAAGTACAGAGAGGGTGAGGGCCTAGAAGTCAGTGAAAGAGAAGGGTTTCATAGGGTCACTGTCTACATGGTGGTGAATATAATGAGAAAAGTGTCTTTTAGGATTTATCAACCCAAAGATAGGTAAGCTTAGTATAAATGTTTCAGTAAAACAATGAGATGAGGAACAATACTGAAATGAGCAAAAGTGAATGAAATTTGAAGAAAATTGGACAATCTAAATACTGTTTTCAGGGAGTTTGATGTGAAGGGAAGAAAAGAGAAGAGGGAAAGGGTGATAGAAGGATGTAGGGTGGAAAGAGGGTTTGACGTACTTAATGTGCCTGGCACTGAAGGAAGCATGTCAACAGAAAGAAAAGTAAAAGTATGGTTGGAAGATATTGATTTAATATTTAGAGGAGGTGTGTGGGGAGATAAGGGTCAGAGGTGGGAAGGGGTTGAGGGAGAAACAGGTCCTATCCAGAGATCATTAGAATGATCAGTCTTCTACTGCAAGAATGACTCTTAATGACACCTTGGGAAGAAGGAAGGCCAAGTTATGGTGGATAAATTGCAGGAGGTGGGCAGAAATACCAAGATAGTCTTGCCTGGTGGCCTCTATTCATCCTTGAGTTTCCAAGAAAGCACCATTCCTGAGAGTGAGAGAGGAAGTGGTGCTGGGGACCAAAGGAGAACAGAGAAAAGTAAAGTAAGTGTTCTCACAAATGGTGAGAGAACTGAGGTAGAGAGAAAGGTTTCAGGGAGGCTTTGTAGGTCCAGTTAAGTCTCCTTTAGGAAAGTCAAATTTTGTGGCCTTGGCCAGCTACTTGAATTCTCTGTGACAATTACCTCCTCTCTAAGATGGGAGCTAAGCTTGTTGTGATGTTAAGTGCTTGCTGAAGTGTCTTACTCCTTGTAGGCTCAGTCCTTAACTTTTCTCTTTGTATAGGGTAGGTTTAGGGGCACAGGAGTCCCAAATACTTATCCTTTGAGTATTCATTATTCATCAATCAATGAATATTTATTGAATGCTTTTGATATGTGCTGTGGGGAGCACAAGATGTAAAAGGCACCTTCATTGTTTGTTTGTTTATTGACCAGGTCTTGCTATGTTGCCCAACCTGGCCTGGAAATCATGATTCTCCTATCTCCACTTCCCCAGTTCTGGGATTATGGGCATGCCACACCACATCCCACAAAGGCACTCAGACATAGGGAGGTGTTTCTCTGAAGTGAAGGCAACAGGGAAAATTTTTGACAGAGAGTAACATGATCAGATTTGCGTATGAGAACAATCACTCTGGCTCCATTATAGAGAGGAGCACAGTTAGAATCAGGGAGATTTGCTCAGGGGCTCTATCAGCGAGTGAGAAGGAATTAACTGTGTCCTGGTGAATATATTTTTTTTTAGGTTTTTAGCAAGTATATTTAGTGATTATGACAATCTGACAGGAAAATTGATAGGACTTATGCAGAAGGGGAGTCTTATGTAACATTATGGTCATCTAGGAATCAGAGTCCTTGGAAGCACCTGATTGCTTTTAGAGGGATGTCCACTATTTGGGGAAATGTCATGAAACAATAATATAGTTAATTTTTATTGTGAGCAGAAAAACACAATTTTTCCCAGGAGAAAATAGTCTTATGTTGTTGCATTTGTCTCCTTAGATCCTAAGGAATAGCAACTGGCTATTCAGGAATGGGGGTCTCTGTGAGGTACATGTGGCCATAAGGGAAGGATCCTTGGAGAAGGCCAAGAAATGGGACTTCCCTGACCCACTCCTTCTCCTTGCTTGTCTCTGCTTCTCTCTGTAGACTTACCCATTTCTCCTTCTGTGTCAAAGACTCTCTAGAGCCACCAAATATTTTAGAGAGGAGTCTGATTTGTCTGGCTGATTTCCAGAATTTCTGTTGGGCAGAGCTTTTCTCTCCATGTTGTATGCAGACAATACATTAGTAATAACAACAACTACTGAACATTTTCTGTGTGTGGCCAGCACAATGCTACCTGTATTACATGTATTATTGTACATATTTTTCTGTCAACAGCCCTGTGAGATGGGTAGTGCTATATCAACAAGGACAGTGCCACTTGGACATGTTCATGAACTTGCTCAGGGCCACAGGGCATGGGTGTTCCAGCCCAGGTCTGCCTGACTCTGGAGCCCATGATAGTAACATCCTGACTAGTTAATATTTTGACTTCATTTGGGTCATATTCCCACCTTTGGTCTAATTAGCTCTGTTGAGTTGCTTTAGTACTTGTGGGTCAGGGAGTGCTGGGGTTGGTGTGTTAGAAAAATTGAATGTATACCTACAAAAACTGTTTTCCAAATTGTTTTGTTAATATTTGTCACTTTTTATTTGTTTTATTTACACTGGTGAAAGTAAACTCATCTTTAAAAAGAAACTATGGGGAAAATACCTGAAGGTTATGAAAACTTTATTAACCCCATTTTTTTCTGTGCATCTTGGAAACAAGGCTATTATTCTGTTTTAGCAAAGATCCAGTCTTCAGAATATCTGTGTTCTGTGGAAATCTAACTTGAAAAACACTGTCCAGTAAAATGAATGCATCAGCACTTAAGCCTTGCTTTTCTGCTAAGTATTGTTAATCTCATGTACACATTTTGAGATGACACATCATCTCATTGTCAGTTTCTAGGACCTAATTTGTATTTTGTTGTCTTATTTAGTTTGGGCTGCCATAACAAATTAGTACTGACTACACTGGCCTAAACAATAGAAATGTATTTCTCATTGTTCTGGAGGTTGGGAAATCCAAGACCAAGGGGCCAGCAATTGGTTCCTACTGAGGATTATCTTCCTGGCTTGCAGACAGCTGCTGCCTTCTCACTGTGTTTTCAGGTGCTCTTTCCATGGCACATATATCAGTAGGGGTGCTTTTCCTATAAGGGTGCTAATCCTATAATGAGGGCTACATCCTCATGACCCCATCTAACCATAATAGCCTCCAAAGACCCCATTTCCTAATACCATCAAATTCAGGATTAGAGTTGAATGTATGTAATTTGGGGGGACACAATTCAGTGCACCACAGGTATTAATGTGTATTTATAAACTTATTCATACAGTACAAGAAGCTGCTTACTGAGGAAGGACAAAAAGTAGGAACTTTTGAGAGATTTATTTCTGGTTCCATGGCTGGAGCAACTGCACAGACTTTTATTTATCCCATGGAGGTAGGTACTGTTGTGAAGTCTGACTGCTGGATGGTGTTCATATTGGCTATCTATTTTCATGTAAGAAGCTACCCCAAATTTAACAGTTTTAAACAACAAGCATTTATTATTTCACAGTTTCTGTGGATCAGGAATCTGGGAGCAGCTTAGCTGGGTTCTGTTGGCCCAAGCTTTCTTATAACCTAGTGACAAGGTGTTGGCCGGGGCTGCCATCACCTTGAGGCTGAACGTGTGTGTGTGTGTGTGTGTGTGTGTGTGTATCTACTCATGTGGCTGTTGTCAGGCCTCTCTGGCCTCTTGCTGGATGTACCAGTTCCTTATCACATGGGCCTCTCTATAGGCTGCCTGAGTACCTTCACATTATAGCATACAGTCAGTGATATGAGAGTGGGAGTGAGCTTGTGAGAGTGAGCGTGTGCACCCAAGAGGAATCCTGATGTCTTTCACTTCAGCTGTGTCCCAGTGGTCACATGGACCAACACTGGTAAAGTGTGGGAGGGGAGCAGATGAGGCCCAGTGGCCTGTAGACAAGGAACATCTCAGAGGCTGGCTGCCATAGTGTGGATGTAGACTGTACCTCCCACACTTCTCCATAGAGTTTCTGTGCCATGAATTCAATAGTGGAACCTCAGGATTTAATTCTATGATGGTCATCCTGGCTAGACATCCTTCTATTACAGTGTGGGTTAGCAAATCATAGACCCATGCACTGTTTTATGCTGCCTCAAGCTAAGAATGGTTTTTATACTTTTAAAAGATAAGTAAAAACAAAAGAAAAACAAAGAATATACAGCAGAGACCTGACATTTAGACCCACAAAGACTGAAATATTTGCCATCTGGCCTTTACAGAAAATGTTTGCCAAGCCAGGCATGGTGGCATATACCTGTAATCTCAACGACTTGGAAGGCAGAGGCAGGAGGATCACAGATTCGAGGTCAGAGGCTGCCTGTGTAACTTAGTGAGATCTTGCCTTAAGATAAAACATAAAAAAGGAGCTGGAGGTGCAACTTAGTGGCAGACCACTTGTAAAGTATGCACAAGGCCCTGGGTTCAGCCCCCAAGTATTGCAAAAGGAAAAAAAAAAAAAAAAAAAAAAAAGAAAAGAAAAAGAAGAAAACATTTGCCAACTCCTGGTAGGTGTGGATGTCTTTATTGTTACAACAATGGGTTTTCAATAACTGGTTAGACCTAATAAGCAAAATATACCCTTAATTTCCACTGCCTTGTGGTATGCATGCCAATATAGATTGTTTATATTACTTCACATGTCCCTCAAAAAAGTATTCTAACTCAGTACCCATTCTTCCTCTTATATCCTCCATCTCAATTAATCACATCACCTTTCCACCTCCCTACCTGACCCCATTGTTGTTGTTGTTAGGTGCCATCAAGTGGTGTGTGACTCATAGTGACCCTATGTACAACAGGTGAAACACTATTGTCAGTGCTTCACTACATGTCCAAAACACAGAAGACACAGTCTAGCCATCTTGTCTTCTAAGGGCCACTCTGGTTGTACTTGCTCTAGGAAGATTCTGTTGGATTTTTGGGTAATCCATGGCATATTCTGTTGGATTTTTGGGTCATCCATGGCATATTCAATATTAATCTGCAGCATCATAATTCAAAAGCATCAATTCTTCTCCTGTCTCCCTTATTCAATGTCCAGCTTTCATAAGGATATTATGCAACTGAAAATATCATGGCTTGTGTCAAGCACACCTTCCTCTGCTTTTCATAGAGTTTTTAATGGCTGAATTTTTTTTTTTTTTTGTGGGGGAGTGGGTTGCTGGGTCCTTCTTAAGCTTTTTCTAAATGATATAAAATTTGGGATTTGAATTTTGAATGAATTTTAAAATGCTGATTTGAATTTTTAAATTGGAAAGTATTGACATGTATATATTAGCTCAAACTACCTGTAACTTTTAAAAACATCTTTAAACATTCAATATGTACCATATATAATATAAAATTTACCCTATTCGAGTATATTATTAACATTATAACAATAAATAGTTTAGATTCAGCCTTTTAATGTAGATTTATGCTCATAAAATTTTATTGATTGTATTTAAGGATTTTATATATTTCAGAGGGGCTGGGATTTATCACTTGGTAGAGTGCTGCTCCACACTCTCTGAGGACCAGGTTCAAACCCAGGACCACAAAAATCGGAGAAGTACGTGGCAATCTACTCCTGAAACAATCCCAAAACAATCAGCCATTGAAAACCCTATGAAGGTCGCTAAGAGTCAGACCGGACTCGATGGCACCTAATAACAACCTGACCCCCTCCTACACTCCAAGCTAGAAACACTGGAGTCATTCTTTATACCACCGTTTACCTCACCTTCCACAACAGTCAATTTTTTTATGACATTAATAGATCTTGTTTCCATTTCTTCCGTCATTGCTCTCCTTCAGATCCTCTTTGCAATATATAGATCTTCCTGGCTCTGGTCTCAATGGAAGTAATACATGAGGGAGAACATAGCAACAAATAGGACAGTTATTTGAGTAATAATATCTGCTAGGTATTTATGCTCCATAAAATTAGTTTTTTTGTATTCCATGATGTTAGAGTTAATAAGAAAAATAATATTTTGTTAAATTTTTTCATATCAAGGTTTTGAAAACCAGGCTGGCTGTAGGCAAAACTGGACAATACTCTGGAATATATGATTGTGCCAAGAAAATTTTGAAACACGAAGGCTTTGGAGCTTTTTACAAAGGTTATGTTCCCAATTTATTAGGCATCATACCTTATGCAGGCATAGATCTTGCTGTGTATGAGGTGAGTTTATAGCAATGTTTTGAATCTGCAAATGTAGTCATATACCTTGTATTGCTAGAATTTGACTCTCTATAAAGAAAGAGATATATACAAAAAGAGTTTGTGACCAGACTGTTCGTAAGAGTATGTTATTTAATCTTTCTTTTCAAGTACTTTGAATATGAGTTCCCATATGCATGAAGTCACTTTTGTATTAGATTTCCTTGTGAGTTATTTTGTTAATAAAAAGAATAGATTCAAATTCATATATAAAAGATAGTATTAGGAATTTGGTGGGGAGAAGTAAGCAAAAACATCACATTTTCTTGGGTTTGTTAAAATCTGACATTAATAAAACCGAGTGCCTGATGTGGGTAACACAGATTCATACCTTATACTGAACAGACAACTCAGAATACCAACCTTGGGTCACCTCTGCCATCTAAACATAAACTTGATAATTTATGAATCTGACAAACATTTGCTGAGTACACACTATGTGCAAACCACTGGATTAGATACTGGATCTAGGGATTGAAAGAAGGATTTAGTGTCTGCCTTTAAGAACCTGAAGGTCTGGTGGGAGAAAGACAAACCAACAACTGAAGCACAGCATGCTTAGCTGTGATGCTACAGACATAAGTCAGGGTGCGTGTTTGGAGGGGAACCAATGTCCAGCTCAAGGGAGGGGTGGGATGTGTAATGAAAGCCTTCTTAGAGGACTTTACTGCTTTTTTAAAAAAAATAGATTTATTGAGATGTAATCCATATATCATACATTTCACTCACTTAAAGCATAGAATTCAATGGTTCTGTTATATTACATTATGGTAAAATAGAACATAAAAGTTACCATTTTAGCCATTTTAAGTGTACAATTCAGTGACATTAGTTATACTCACAATATTATACAGCTGTCACCACCATAAATTCCCAAACCTTTTTACTGGCCCAAACAGAAACTTTTTACCCATTAAGCAGTAGCTCTGTGCCCCACCATGCCCTTACCCTCTGGTGACCTCTAATTTACTTTCTGCTTCTGTGAAGTTTATGTATTCTAGATGTTTCATGAGTGGAGTCGTACGATATTATATTTTTTGTGTCTGACATTTCATTCAGCATGATATCTTCAAGGTTCATTCATATTGTAGGATGAGTCAGAACTTCATTCCTCTTGTTGTTGTTGTTAAGTGCCATTGAGTCAGTATCTGACTCATAGCGACCTCACATACAACAGGCAAAACACTACTGTCAGTGCTTCTCTGCTGTTCACAGGGTTTTCAATGATGGATTGATTTTTGGGAGTGGGTTGCCAGGTCTGTCTCCCAAGCCTACAGCACCTGGTGTTCCCATGCAGTCTCCCATCCAAGTACTAACCAGGTCCGACCCTGTTTAGCTTCTGAGATCTGATGGGATCAGACACCACAGTGGTACAGCTGCAGTCTCATTCCTCTTACTGGCTGCATAATACCGTGTTGTGTGTACATACAGTCATGCTCTTCATAGTGATGTTTCAGTCAATGAGGGACCACATATATGATAGTGGTGCCACACAATTATAATGGAGCTGAGCTGAAAAATTCCTATTGTGTGGTGACATTTTAGGTGTCTTCAGGCAAGGCACTACTCATATATTGGGGTGATGCTGATGTAAACAAAACCTACTGTGCTGCCAGATGTCTAAAATGCCTATAGTTAGGTGCAGTACGTAAGACTTGATAACAATGATAAATGACTATTACTGAGTCATGTAGTCAATATACTATCCTTTTTATTATTACTTTATTGTATACTCCTTCTGCTATTAAAAACGTTTACTGGGAAGCAGTCTGCTGTGTAATACTGGTAGCAGCTCATGTATCTCTTGCTTACTGATTCTCTTGATTATATCATTTTCTCTTATGTTTGATTTCATCTTGTGTTGTTTTATTCACCGTGGCTCTAGGGGAAATATGCTATACTATGTATATGTGGCATGTAACCTAGGTGTGTAGTAGGCTATATGGTCAAGGTTTGTAATTATGCTCTGTGATGTTCACACAAGGATGAACCCACTTAACAATGCATTTCTCAGAATGTATTCTCATTGTTAAGTCACCCGTAACTATCTTTTTGCATCCTTTTGCTGTTAAACCATGTGTGTGCCTCACTTTCTCATTCCTATATCTAAATAAACTGGGATTTAGCTTAGTTGGTAGAGAGCCGCTTTGCAGTCTCTGAGGTCCTGAGTTTGATTCCCAGCACCGCAAAAATGGCAGAAGGATGTGGTAATCCACTCCTAAGGCAATCCCGAAATAGTCAGCCATTGAAAACTCTCTGAGACTATGAGTCGGACATGACTCGACAGCACCTAACAACAACAACAACATATCTTGATCCTGCATTTCTATCCATTCGACAATTTATGTTTTTTTTTAGGTAAAGCATTTAATTTATTTATACTTAAAGCAATTATTGATAGTGAAAACTTACTATTGCCGTTTTGTTGTTTTCTTTATGTCTTATAGTTTTTTTTGTTCTTCCTTTCTTGCTGTTGCCTTTTGTGTTTTGTTGATTTTCTGTAGTGATATTTTGATTCCCTTCTCATTTCCCTTTGTGCTTATTCTATAAATATTAGCTTTGTGGTTCCTGTTGCAATTACATAAAATATATTAAAGGTATAATAATCTATTTTAAACTGATTACTACTTAACTTCAATTATACGTAAAAACTGCATCCCTGTATATCTCTAAGCTCCTCTGTTATTGATGACACAGATGACCACTTTTTATATTGTGTATCCATAAATTTATAATCACTTTCTATGCTTTAAAAACACTATTGTTGTTGTTAGGTGCCGTCAAGTCAGTATCTGACTCATAGCGACCCTACATACAACAGGTGAAACACTATTGTCAGTGCTTCTCTGATATTCATAGTGTTTTCAATGGTGGATTGATTTTTGGGAGTGGGTTGCCGGGTCCATCTCCCAAGCCTACAGCACCTGGTGTTCCTCGGAGGTCTCCCATCCAAGTACTAACCAGGCTGACTCTGCTTAGCTTCTGAGATCTGATGGGATTGGATGCCACAGGGCTACGGCTGCAGGCTAAAAATGCTATATAAGATTTAAAAGTTACTTACATACCTACATTACAATATTGCAGGATTTGATAGTTTTCTATTCATTTCCCTTTATTACAGAGTCTTATATTTTCATATGGTTTTGTGTTGCCACTTATTGTCCTTTTGTTTTGATTTCAAGGACTCCCTCTAGCATTTCTTGTAGCTCAGGTGTAGTGGTGGTAAATTCTCCCAGCTTTTGTTTATTTGGGAAGCTGTTAGTTTTTCCTTTATATGTAAAGGACAGTTTTGTCAGCATTCTTGGTTGGCAGGTTTTTTTTTTTTTCTTAATTTCAGCCCTTTGAATAAAACATTTTGTTTCATTTCAGCCTTCCAGGTTTCCATTGAGAAATCTGATATAGGATTAAAAAAACAAAAAAAGTAAATTAGTAATATAATTTTTCACACCGTAGCATATATTTTATACTTAAATATTTTATGTTTAAAGAGTTGATTAACATACATATTTTAATACAATCCAGTTACTGCCTTCTAATGAGATGCAAGGACCTGCAATAATAGGGGGAAGAAAATGGCTCTGGATTAGCACATCTGATTCCGAGCCCTTATTGAAAAGCCCCACTGAGGTGAATTTTCCTCATTTCTAAAATCAGAATCATAGATCCAAGTCAGAATTTTTGTAAGGACCAAATGAAATAATATATATGTAAAGGATATAAAATGAGATACAGTTAGTATTATACTTATTAGGTAGTATAAGTATTATATTTATTAAGTAGTAGTATACTTATTTTATTAAAAACTCATTTTAAGAAATGTTCTGTAGATCCTACAACATTTGGTGTGCTACTAATCTTGATGGGGCTGGGGTTTAGCTCAGTTGGTAGAGCACTGTTCCACACTCTCAGAGTCACTGGGTTCGATCCCCAGCGCCGCAAAAATGGGAGAAGGAGATGGCAATCCACTCTCCAAACAATCCTGAAACAATCAGCCATTGAAAACCCTATGAGGGTTGCTATGAGTCAGATCTGACTCAATGGCACCTAACAACAACAACTGATGTTTATGTTTGTTTAGAAGAAAATGAGCAAACTGATGGACCCTTGTGTTCCAAATCCCTAGTTTCTTCCTCACCTCTCTGCAGAGCTGCTGCCTCCTGCCCTGGCGGCTGCTTCAGGAAAATGCTGCCTCATCTCACAGGAAGTGGCTTGTCTCTCTTAAGAGTGAGAACAGCTAGCACAGTGGCACATGCCTATAATCCCAGTGGCTAGGGAGGCGGAGGTGGGAGGTTTGCAAGTTCGAGAACAGAGGCAGTCTATGTAACTTGGCGAGACCCTGTCTCAAAAAGTTAAAAAAAAAAAAAAAGGGCTGGGGCCGCAGCTCAGTGATCCAGCACTTGCAAAAGTATGCAGGTGCGAGGCCCTGGGTTCAACCTCCAGTACCACAAAAAAACCCCAAAACAAACAAACAAACAAACAAAACACAAATGAGAACAGCTATGAAAATGTTCATATTGAGTGAAAACAGTTGTGAAGTTATTTCAATTGTTTATTATTTTTTCTTCGTTTCTCTGTTTCCTGGGTAGCTCTTGAAGACTCATTGGCTGGATAACTTTGCAAAAGACTCTGTCAACCCTGGCATCATGGTGCTGCTGGGATGTGGAGCCTTATCCAGCACCTGTGGGCAGCTAGCCAGCTACCCCTTGGCTTTGGTGAGGACTCGCATGCAGGCCCAAGGTGAGGTTTTGATTAAAAGATAGCACTAATTTTCTTTATTTCAGTACTGGGGATTAAATCTATACTTTTGCAAGTGCTCTACCACTGAGCTGCTCTCCAAGCCCCTTTTAAATCTTTTATCTTGAGACAGGATCTTGCTAAATTGTGCAGATTGCCTGTGGCCTGGAAATTGTGATCACCCTGCCTTTACTTCCTGAGTTGCTGGGATTTCAGGTGTGAACCACTGTTCCTGCCTGATGGCACTGATTAAAATGCTGCATCAGGCATGTGCTTTTGGAACTTCAAGTTGTACTGAAACTGCTGAGTGTAGTTTAAGGCAGAATTTCTCAACCTTTTCTTCATTATTGACCCCCAACTTTCCTTTTGCAGTTCCCTAGCACTGCAAAAAATGGGAGGAGGACCTGGCAGCCCACTCCCAGAAACAATCCCCAATCAGCCATTGAAAACCCAAGTAGCAGAGAAGCACTGACATAGTGCTGGGCATGGCACAATGTTGGGAAGTGTTTTGTTCTGTTGTACATGGAATCACTGTGAGTTGAACCCAACTTTACTGCACCTAACAGCAAAAGCAAGGTTCCTTTTTAGAAATTCCTTTTCATGAAATTTTTATGTGATAGCTATACCTCATGTGCATGATGGTTTACTATATAAACAGCATAAGAATTTTTGTGGACTGTGTGTAATGCATATTTTAAGAGTATGAGGTTTGGTATCCAGATAGAGTTTAGTTCAGATTCTTGGCCTAAATCTCTGGGTTTTCATTTTTTTCTTCTGTGATTGGAAAAAAAAGAATTAGCATCAATTTATATAAGGCACTTGGCTCTTGTTAAGTTCTTGGTAAATGGTGGCTGGAATTGTTCTTTATTAGTGCTGCTTGGACTCCACAACTTTTGAACTATGGTTTCTATGATATGGTCTCCTCCCCCGGCTTTGATTATATTGTATTATCCCAGTTCTTTTGCCAGCTCATTGATTATTCTCTTCTTATTATTTACTGGCTCTTATTGCTACACCTACTCTACTAAAGCATGCATTCTGTGCCTTTCTTTTCCTTTTTTCTTTTTCCCTGGTCAGTCTTCAGTCTCCCCCACTGTCATTTCTTTAAATAGTACACCCTAGGCATCTATGGCTCCATCCCCGATCTCTCTTCCAACTGCAACCCCCTCTCCTTCAACTAAGCAGTTGGTCACTAACTGACAAACATCTCTTGAGCCCTTGCAGGGGCTAGACAATCTGCCAGATACCAGGGTTAGAGAACTCAACAGGTAAGATGTGGTTCTTGCCATTGTAGAGTGGGGAAGTCATATATCCAGCAGATAACCTCTTTAAACCACTTCCCTTTGTTAAGGGAACCCAGAACAAGGGCTCTAATAACTCCAACTTGAGTCAGAGAAGACAAGTGAGAGCTAGTTGGCACAAATGGCGGAGTGGCACATTGAAGTTGCTGAGAGATGATCATATGGCTGCATAGAAAATTACAAAGTAGTAAGTGAAATGTTTCACATCTATTCTGTCGTTGAACTATCATAACCATTTTACACACGAGTAACTGGTACAAAGAGAGATTAAGGAACTTCCACAAGGTTATGCATTTGGTAGATAGCGGAGCTAGAATCAAACCCAGGCACTGCTGCCTACTGAGAGTCCTGCCTCCTGTCTGCCAGCTCCAGTCCAAATCTTTGCATGGCTTCCAGATTTATTGTTTCTAAAGTCAAGGTCTAATCACTTAGTATCTGTTCAGACATCTGGGTGATTCTCCAGTGTCTATGGAATAAATTCCAGTGTTGTTAGTGGGAATTCCAAAGCCTTTAATAATCAGGCTGCACTTTATTTTTAGCTCTATCTCTATTTCCCCACCCCTACCATGCCCATCTCCAGCCTTTTGGTATTCTGTGTGTAACAACCACATTCAACAACCCCACTTGTCCCCTTGTACATGGAGGTTCCTACCCTTGTCTTTGCTGGGCCAGAAATGCAGACTTTCTCCTTTTCTTGCCTAGCAAGATAATTTTTTAAAGCCTAAGTCCCCTGCACTCTTTCTAAGCTTCCTAAAGTCTCACCTTCCCTCCTTTATTTTCCAAAATATAACTACTTTCTATTCATTGCTTTCCTAATAAAGGAAGAGGTGGCAGCAGAGTGGTGAGGTAGAAAGTACAGTGGTACCTTGGCACTCCAACTGCTCCATGCTTGAATATTTGGTCCTCAACCAATATTTTTGAGAGAATTGTGGTTCCATGCTTGACTGCTTACTCAGGCCTTGACTACTGTGCTAAAACCTGTAGGAGATGCCACACTTACCCATGACACTTCCAGGTGAAATAATCAATTTCAAGCAGTAAAGACATGTCTTGGTGCTGTCTTCACAATCTTGTGGGTTTTTTTAACACACACACACACACACACACACACACACACACACACACCCCATACAGTCATCATGGTACCCAAGCAACTTTCTAGCACTAAAAATGAAGGTAAGAGGAAAACAGTAAGAACAATTAAATTTAAGAAAGAACTTATTGCTAAGTATGTGAGTGACATATGTATGTCTAAGTTATCCATTTACTATGATGCCAGAGCCAATAAATACATTTACATTATTTCTTATGGGAAAAAAGTGCTTGGCATTCAAACTGATTGGTGCTCGACCAGCCTGCCAGAATGGATTGTGACTGAGTGCCGAGGTACCACTATATATAGGGCTTTAAGATCAACAGACCATGAGCTCTTGGCTCTACCACTTGCTAGGTAAGTGTTTTAGGACAAGCTTCACCTTTCCAAGGCTTTAATTCCTCATTTATAAAATGGACATATTTACAATTACAGGGCTTGTTGTTGTTGTTGTTGTCGTCAGGTGCCGTCAAATTGGTTATCTGACTCATAGTGACCCTACATACAATAGTTGAAACATTATTGTCAGTACTTCTCTGCTATTCATAGGGTTTTCAATGGTTGATTGATTTTTGAGAGTGGGTTGCTTGTTCTTCTCCCCAGCCTACAGCACTTGGTGTTTTCAGGTGGTCTCCCATCCAAGTACTAACCAGGCCTGACCCTGCTTATCTTCTGAGATCTGAGGGGATCGGTCACCACAGTGGTAGAGCTGTAGGCATTGTAGGGCTAATTAACTCAATATCTAGCACATAGTAATTAGTACATAAAGAACTATTATTACTATCCCTATTATAGTTAGGGAACTCACACGTAGTTGCTGTACAAAAAGAATTATATAAAAGGGTATGTTCTTAGTCTCCTTGGAATACATTTTATCCTATCGTTGTATTCTGAATCCTAAGTTTTTATTGTAATAATAATGAAACATGCTTGAATCTTAAATTAGCCTGGTTTATTTTTATTTGCTTATTTTTAAATTTTCTAGCCATGGTAGAAGGAGTTCCACAGCTGAACATGGTTGGTCTCATTCGACGAATAATTTCTAAAGAAGGAATACCAGGACTTTACAGAGGCATCACCCCAAACTTCATGAAGGTGCTCCCTGCTGTAGGCATCAGTTATGTGGTATATGAAAATATGAAGCAAACTTTGGGAGTAACCCAGAAATGACATGTTGAAGTTTTTACTTTAATATGATTATTGAAATTTTCAACAATCTCTGGAGGGACTTTTCCTAGAATTGCAACAGTCTATGGCAAAAGAAGCTGTACTTTTTTTTTTTTTTTATAAAAGGGAAGAGCATATGAATGATCACTTCAAATATTTGGACTCAGTTTTATATATTCAGCAATGTTAAAAATCATAGTTTTAATAAGTTTTGGAAAAATCACAAAATTGTATTTTTTCTTTTCCAATTAGTCCTTCTGTAGATCTCTGCCTTGAATCATAAATTTGAAAATGTACTTGGTTGAACAAAATTTGTTTTGTGTGGTAGAATTGTAAATCACTATTTTATATGGTAATTGATTCAAGTTTATGCCAATTCTTTTATACTTAAATATCTTTAAAGAAAAAAGGATAAAATGATCAGAAAACTTTGAGATTTATATTGTTTTATATATTTTGAATGAATTTTTAAATTTCTTAAAATTTCCTTGTAGAATTATTAATAGAAAATCATTATATTTAAAATGTACTCTACAGCAGCTAAGTATAGGGTTTATATTCTCATCTTTCTTTAAATGTAGTAGAAATGAACATAGTGGCAAAATTTGTATGGAGGAGCAATGAAATATTTATTTCAGCAGACACATTTTCATCTTATTTGTATTGTTATTTGTTTCCTAGAATCACACACCGATTGTCATATATTATTGTTAAATAATCAACACAAGATAACTTACTTGAAAGATTTTGCCATTGCTTTGAAAAGCAGCAGGGTTCTGAAGAGCATACCTCTTTAGTTTGTTCTTTGTCTTCTACTTTCTAACTCAGATTCTGTTTTAATTAGGAAGATTCTTAGGACCATTCTTAGTAATCTGAAATTTCTCCTGTCATGACATGAAGTTTTAATTATGAGTGAATGAAATGCTCATTTCCTCTTCACCACTGAAAAAAATTTTTGAAACTGCTATTCTCAATTTGGACAGCATAAAGCTAATAGTACATGTTAATTGTAGTATACATTAATCTTACACATTAGATACCTATATTAAAATGAATGGCCCAATTTGTAAACATACACATCTGTATTTTTATTTGTCTCAGGTTTAAGAAACATGATGGAAAACAATTTATAATATTGGTAGCATTTTTAAATTTTACTGTCAGTTTTGTAGTCAACTATCTTATTTTTGTGATTAGAACTTAGAAAAATATTTATTAGTTGAAGTTATACTTAACATTTTTTAAGTTAGTTCCTAAACTCATTTGATTTCTAGTAATTTCTTTTATAAGTTCCCAATATTTTCATGAAAAATCTAGTGACATAGTAGCCATTTACTTTCTTTGAAACTACCTCTTTTACTTTTTTTGAACCAAAGAGAAAAGATGGACTTGTGTTTGTGAAATATATTCTAAAATATAGTTTCAGGTACATTACTTATGCCCAATACATGTCTTGGTACTTTTATATTTCATATGGTAAGTATGAGACTCTAGTTTCACAATTATTTGTACTTTTGAGAAATACATAAGACAGTATTATGATACATGATTGGTTCTTTCTTTTTTTACTTATAAAAATTATGGAAATGAATAATTCTGCTTATATTTTTTAAATTTCAAGGTGTTGGAAAATATGAAATTACTCCTCTTTCATTATGAATTTAAATTGTTCCCTATTGAACATTTGTGAGATATGAATGCAATTTATCTGTGCATCTTGTATTTTTTGAAAAAAAAAAAAAAAAAAGATCCTGTATCTTTTGGAAAAAAGCCCTGAGTTGAAGATAGCTTATTTCTGGCACTACTGCATATCTACTTCCAATTTATATTTAAAAAAAACTATGTTTATTTTTTAAATGACTTGCTTCCTAACTTTGAAAATAATTTATAAATAATGCAAAAGTTGTATATGTCCTATGGCTTATATCACTGACAATTATTTAAATAATGCTTTTCCTATCTGGCTCTGTTATACTCTTTCTAAATATTTTGGGCTTTCTTGAGTAGCCATAGTATCATATATGTCCATGTCATGCATTTAAAGAAAGGATTCTGTTTTTTATGATATACAAATTCCATGGGCTACAACCCTGGGAATTGACTGTGCCAGGAAGAATTTGAACCCATGGGATTAGCTTGGCACATCTTAGTGTAGAGTATGTTTGTATTGACATTGTGGGAAACAATCTAAGTGAGTTTGCTGGTAAGCAATTAAAAAGGATTATAATGCAAATTACAAGTAAGTACAAAATTGATTTAGGAAAATAAAACAGAAAACTGTAGAGTAAGTCTGTGTTCCAAGTTCAGTGCTACCTAGACTCCAGAAATAACATTAATCAGTCCTCAGATACTTTGAAAGTGCTGCCTGATTTGTTCCTTGCCTTTTCATCTTGTCTTGGCCTCAGGAAACTAAGCTTCGCGCAATCAGGAATTATGTTTATAGTAATTTGCTCTTTGAGCGTCACATCAGGTGACATGTGTAAAAGTTTCTTCATCTCCAGACAGGAATTGTGCCAGCTCTGCGTCCTTAAGGAATTTTCCTTTTGGAGAGGAGCACCCACAAGAATGATGGCATTTGTGAAGGGGAGCTGCAGCAGCAGCAGTCCTCCCACGCTTTTGCCACATTCCTGTTCTGTGGGGAGCTAGGTGGTGTGGCCAAAGCATCTCCAGGCCTCTCTCCAGGGAGAACCCTGCCATATTGTGTCTGCTTCCCCACTCCCTGAGGAGAGTACAATGCTGCTTCTCTCTGACCACAGTGTGAATGAAGATGCTTGGGGGTGTTCGGGGGGTGTGGCTGATAAGCATGTTGTCCAGTATCAGTGGGCCCCAGACACTCAGCCACAGCCACTACAACACCATCTGCCTGGAAAGCAGAAATACTGCTCGCCTGGGCTGCTTAAACATTTATTCCATCAGCATTCGCTTGCTTACTTATTCTTCCAGTGAATATTATTAAGCACTTACTGTGCTAGTTATATATAGGGGCTGAGGACGCACCATTGAGCAAAAGACTCAGTATTCCTGGTCATGGCTTATCTAGTGGGAAGAGACAGACAATAAACTGACTAAGTGAATTTGTATTATGGTCTGTCTGGTGGTAGTGAGTGCAGAAGGCAGTGTTGGGGCCAGTGTTGTTGTTGTTGTTAGGTGCCTTCGAGTCCATATCCGACTCATAGCGACCCTCATAGGGTTTTCAATGGCTGACTGTTTCAGGATTGCCTTGGGAGTGGATTGCCAGGCCCTTCTCCCATGGGGCCAGTGTGGCAAGTTTAAAATACAGAGAAGGCCCTGCTGAGAAGGTGCTGTTTGGAAGAGGTGTGGGAAGATGCCTCACTGGTGTCTCGGAAAAACAGCATCCAGGCAGACAGAAGAAATGCAGGTGCAGGTAGAAGAAACATGGAGGAGGCCAGGCAGGTAGCCTGAACCTGGCAGGGATTAAGTCGTAAGGAGGGTGGTCAGCCAAGAAGCAGAGGAGTGTAGCAGGGAAGCATATTAACTGCAATTCTGTTTCTTGATTTCTAGTTCTGCAAAAGCAGCAGTTCTTTGGTGATGTTCCTTAAACAAAATTCAAATATTTCTCCTCTAGGGGAGTTTCACTATCAGAAACATTGCCAGAACATGGGCATTTCTGGTAACTTTCATTTCCATCACAGGCAGAATAGTTTCCCTACTGCTATCCCCAAACCTCAGCCCCTTCACCAGGTAGCATGTCTATCAGCCTCTCCCTCTCTAGTCACAATGAAATGCATGTCAGAATGAAACACATTAAGTTATACATCAAAAGTTTCCAATTAAAATAAAAGAGAGAACTAACTCAAAGACCTTCAAATCTAAATATTTTCCTAAGAGGTATAATGATCTTTAATCTTAGCAAACTAACAAGGCTCTAGTTGCCCTCACTTCTCTGATTGCTTTCTGTCTATTCATGGTTTGTTAATTTATTTTTATGCAAGTTTTGCAGTGTTGGAAACAATCATTTTATTTATTTTTTGTTAGTTGATAATGTCCTGTTTTGAATTCCCTTCCACAAAGTCAGATAACAATAACAAACAAGTGATTTGTATTTTGTTACTCTTGAAGTATGACTGGGCTGTCCAGGGATTTAAAGCATTCTAAAGTACCTTTCAGGGCTGGGATTTGGCTCAGTGGGTAGAGCGCTGCACTGCAGTCTCTGAGGTCCCGAGTTCAATTCCCAGCACCACAAAAATGGGAGAAGGGCCTGGCAATCCACTCCCAAGGCAATCCCGAAACAGTCAGCCATTGAAAACCTTATGAGGGTCGCTATGAGTTGGATACTGACTCGACGGCACCTAACAACAACAACAAAATACCTTTCAAACCTAAGCCCATCACAGACCCTTGATATTCCCTGGTCAGACATATCTTTCAAGAATTTACATTCACCTCTTTACACAGGTTTTACAACACAGTCTCAGCCACAAGCACAGGCTTACCACCCATAATCAACATTCACTGCAGATGTACATCACTAAGTCAGCCTTTGTCATCCTGTAGGAAGTCCTCACATAAATCTAAACACACCAACTGGGATGGGCAAAGGAATGACATTTCCTTACTTCCTTTAAGTCTACTTAAATCCAGCTAGAAGCTCTTATACCTGTAAGTGTTGAGCCAGTGATCTGGGGTCTTGGCCACTCTAGACGCTGGTCATAGTCTTCATCAGTCATTACCAAGGGGCCTTTTGTTCCAGCTTGTGTGGGCCCTGGCTCCAGCAGTTGCATCATGATTGGCATGGGAGTAGTTGGGAATGAGAAAGATCAGAGGGACTCTACTCTCCCTGGGGCACAGGGCAGATGTTAAGCATTGTTAAAACACTGTTAAACACTGTTGAAAACACTACTAATACTAATGACAAGTCCTTATAAGCACTCCTTCCAGTGTTATTTTTCCTGTAAATAAGCTAAGATGTTGGAATATGGGGCAATATGACTCCCTAATTGATAGCTGTTAGTCCCTTCTCTGGTGCTCAGGATACCGTGAATGAAGGACTGTCAGTCAAGCAGCCAGCCAGACTACATTTATGATAGCACCAGCGGTTTTGAACAATCCATGGCTGCCTTGAGGAAGCTACATGGCAATTTCAGTTGCTTGCTACCTTAGCATCACTCTGGCTTCTGAAGGTAGGGCCTCAGCCTTGACTGTTTCCGACTGCTTGTGCCAGACTTCCTCTATAACCATTTGTACCCAGGCAAGAGGGGAACCCTCCTCTAGTGGCCTAGCAGAGGGACTGTTGTGAATGGTGCAAATGGGACAATGCCATGATTGGTTTAAACACAATCTTTATTTGCATGCAGATCTGGTGTGATTTGTTTGCACCTTTTCTGGCTATATAAGAAGGCTGTTCAGCCAGGTGCAGTGGCACATGCCTGTAATCCCAGTGACTTGGGAGGCAGAGGCAGGAGGATTGCAAGTTCGAGACCAGAGGCAGTCGGAGTAATTTAGTGAGACCCTGTCTCAAACAGACAAACAAACAAACAAAAACAGAACAAAACAAAAAACTAGGCTGTTCAGCTCACTTGTGAGTCAGCTGGGAGATATCCTCCTGTGCTTCCCCCAAGTGTTGCAACCTTAAGCTCAATAAAAGTCTTCTTGAGAAGTCTTGCCTTGCCTACTTTTGATATCCATCATTAGTAGAATGGGCCTACCTGGTAATATGAAGAAAGAAATGCTGGAAGCCATGACAGCAGTAAGGATGGAGCCACAAGAGCAGTGTCAGAGCCACAGCAGATCGTCAGGGTTGATAGCACTAGCAGGAACTGGTAGTGTAGTATTAGTGGAAATAGTGGTAGTTTCAGTTGCAACATTAGGGATGATGGCAGTAGAAGCAACAGTGGCAAAAAGTGGCAGTAGCCACTGTCTCAGCAGTGGTGGCCACAAGAGAGGCCCTAGCAATGACAGGCAGCTGAAAAGTCCTGGAGAGCAACCAAGGCAGAAACAAGAGGAACAGTGGAAGTAAAGAGAAGGTGAGAGATGATGGAGAGCTGAGACTGCAGAAAGATAGATGGCTATAAAGAGCTAAGGAAGAAAAACTATGGTCCCTGGTTTTAGGGAGAGTTACAGAGAACTGCCAGATCTAAGGGCCAAAGGTCTCAGGCACCCTAGGCTCAGGAGCTGTAACATTAGCTGCTGACAAAGGATGGGGAATCCTGACACTCTATGCCAGGGAACCATAATGCTAGCTGCTGTCAAGGGCTGGGGAATCCTGACATTTAGGCCCAGAAGCTATAATGCATTGTCAGGCTGGGAAATCCTGACTTTGTAGGCCCATGTAAGAGCTGTAACAATATGTCACTGTAGGGATAAAGGTCCTAGTACCTGAGGCCTATACAAGAGCTGTCACACCATAGGCTAACAGGCCCGGAACCGGAGGCCTGCATGAGAGCTATAACATTACTGGGTGCCATCTGCTGCTGCTTGCAGCTGTCTGCTTCCAGCATTCACTATTGTCAGAAGCCGAGGGTTACCAAGGTTGCCAGGATCTGTGCTGGAAATGCTTCTCCTCATGTACCCACAATTTCTATCCAGGTAGAGCTTAAGGACCCCAGCTAACTTATTGGCAATAGGAAGATGTGGAATATCTGTGCTTGGGCTCTGGCCTTTCCATTCTGAAGGATGAGGAGTTGAATGGCACCTGTTAACCTTTGTCTCTTTTCCAACCACTGGGATCACCTTTTTTCCTCTTTTATCTTAGGGGCATCCATCTGGCCCTCCCTTGAGGATTCCTAGCATCTGCTCTGCAGGCAGCTTAGGTGTTTCAAAAGACAGAAGAGCCTTTGAAGGAAAGTAACTTCTGTTTTCTACTTTTGAAAAACACTGAGGAAAGAAAATGCTAAAGGCTTGAACTCTTGGCTGAAATGAGATGAAAGGGAAATTATAAGAGGAATAAATACAAATCACTGTTTCATTAGGCTATCATGCTGTTGGCTCTCAAAGTACCTCGTGTCTCTTTGTGCTCTGTGTCTTGGAAGGAAGCCTTGTTTGCCATATGGCAGAAGAGACTGCACCTGGAAGGGGTCATTTGTTTCAATATAAACAACAGATCATTCCACCTTCTAAATCTCCAAATCCCCAAAACTTCATTGATATGTGGCAATGTGTTTTCACAGTCAGGCAGTTTAATAAGCAGTGCCAGCCTGAAAAGACAACTATATAATTGAAAGTTGACACTTTTCAAGGGTTTGCTAGAGGAGACAGGATGTGTAGAAAATAAAATTAGTTGCAATGTGGAAAAGAATTGACAAGAATTTGGAGTGCAGAACTATTTCTAAATCTTTGCTGGTTTGATGCTTTTCCCTTTCTGGACTGCTTTCCCCTCATCCCACTTCCCTATCCTGTCTTTGAATTCTTGTCTCAAGGTCTGCATTTGAGAGAACACAAACTAAGGTTGTCCACCACAGACAGATGTGGGAATAACAGAAGCATTTTATTTAGAGGTTTTAAAGGAAAATACCAAAAGCAGCAGTGAACAGAACTAAAGTAGAAAGCAAGGCCAGAGGTGGGAAGGGGTGAAATAAGGGACTATGCCTTCAAATACAGACATACACTACTTTAGTGTAAGTTAATAACAATTATTTAAAACATAAATCAAACTAGAATGATGTGACAAGTGAAATTAAAAGAAGAAAGCAAAGATGGATTTGAATGGCTTGCCCTGGTATCTAGCTTTCACTTCCTCAACTTTACCTGAATATGTCGATCCTTTTTAAGACAGCCCTAAACTAAGGTGGATTACCACATGGATCTGAGCAGATGGAAAATATTCTCTCTATGGTAATTTACAACGTACTGTGTGACATTGATTGCGACAGAGGTTAAGTAAACTTCCTGCCTTTTATTTTTTCCATTGTACAGGAAAAAACACACAGAATACATTTTGATGATCATTGTAGAAATAAGAGGTTTGTTAGATAAAAAACTTAGCACTTTATGTGACCTGCTTTATGGTACTACTGCACAATTTTCATTAATAGAAAGGAATGGAGGTGGCTGTTTAATATCTGCTAGTCTACCCTGACATCAATAGAAGCTATGGCCCATGACCAGAAACTCTGTTAGTAAAGGCACTTCTACTCAATTTTTTTTATTTGTAATTGACACACAGTAATTATACATATTTATGGGGTACCATGTTATGTTTTGGTACATATACAAAAGCATCTCTTCATGCCCTTGAGGGCCTGGCAGCAAACTACCACTGAGAGTAACGCCAGTAGCCTCAATTTTCCACTAGGTGGCAGACTTCTCCCAGCTAGCTCTGTGAACTGCACAACTTTTGCTTTTTCCTTTTGCCTTGACCTGGAAAATCACTGAGCTACCTCTGAAGCCAGATTTAGATTTCCTGCACAAACCATGGTTACTTTGTTTAGAGAAGTGAAATGAGGGTCAGCCTGTTACCATTCCAGGAGAGAAGGTGACAAAGCCCCTTATGTGCAGCACTAAAGAGAAGGACTTGTTCTCACTTTTTAAGACATCTTTTAAAAATAGAAAAATTCCATATTTTACAAGTCAAGTTAGAGATGATTGAAAGAATGACTATGGCTGTTTATATGCAGAGTCATAGGTAAATGTTCACCACTGAAAACTGTAATCATAGAAGATATTTTGGGATATTTGTTTTCATAGTGTGATGAATATTTTTCATTTGCTTAAAATAATTTGAGAACTGTCATAATTCAAACCTGTAGTACAAGTGTGGTGAAATAAGAGCAAAAACAACATAAAGAATAAAAGGCACCACATAATTTAGTTTTCTACATTCCCTTTTAGAGATTTTTTTCTACAAGAGTTTTCATATTTGTGAGGTGTTCTAGTTGACATCTTTAAAAGAAAATTTGTGTTTCAGATTAACACAAGCATGTTTGGTTATATCTCTGGAACAATGGGCATCAGAGGAAGAATTTAATATGAAAATCAGGCAATTCAATCTTTATTTTGGAATTATTTCAGAATACCATTTAGGTCCAAGAAAAAAGTAGAAATAGAAATTGCTATCAGAGAAAAATGCATGCAGCTGTACCACCGTAGCACCTGATCCCGTCAGACCTTGGAAGCTAAGCAGGGTCGGGCCTGGTTAGTACTTAGATGGGAGACCACCTGGGAACACCAAGTGCTGTAGGCTTGGGAGAAGGACCTGGTAACCCACTCCCCAAAACCAGCCATTGAAAATCCTATGAATAGCAGAGAAGCACAATAGTGTTTTGCCTGTTGTGTATAGGGTAGCTATGAGTTGGACACCACTTGATGGCACCTAACAACAACAGCAACAATCAGAGAAAAATAGGATGTGGAAGAGAAATGTTGTGTTCTAAAGTGATGATGGGAGCTACGCTTACCTGGTCCATCAGCTGTGGTCTGTTTTCCTGACTCCCTGCCAACTGCTTGCCTCCTTTGCCTCTTGTTTTCTCCATGAGCTGTCTTCAGCTATCATTACTTCCCAATCCTCTCTTTCTTTTCTGCTAATTTACCATTTAAAAATTTCAAAGTGATCACCCCCATGGAAATGCCACAGTCTGAATGCCTTTGGAGGAAAAATACTAGAAAACATAAAAAGAAAAGTCAAGGTGATAAAAATGTCCTTGTTAAATTGTTAAACTCCTTCAACCCTGGCAGAAACAGACATTTTCATTTTCCTTTCTTTTCAGCTCATTTCCTCCAAATTCAAGGGAAAATTTTGTGCTTGAAAAGGAAACACTTAGAAGATTAAGAACTGAGAGTTGGTGATTTTCTGTCCAATATTTAGGCAGTGGTAGGATATTATCACCAAAGATCAATATTTAAAACCCAAAAAGATTTTTATCAAAATGAGAAATCAAATATTATAAAACAAAGCTCTTTCAAACAGACTAGGGTGTATTTATATAGTATCCCAGTTTTAATTATTATTATATATTTTCATATTTTGGATATTGTCTTTAGTGTGATACCAAAATCTACTTGGCATTTAAATTGATTAATACTAATGTTTTTCACTAGGTAAGGTTTTTTTTTCTTCCTAAAGCCTTAACACAGTGGCTTATAAACTTGACTGCATATCAGAACCACCTGGAAGTGGCTCACTCGCCCTTCGTTCCTTTTTTTTCTCTTCTCTCTCTTTTCTTCTCTTCTCTTCAACAGAGGCTTGATTTGTAAACAAGGCTGGGCTTGAACTCACTATCCTCCTGCTTCAGGCTCCCTAGTGCTGGGATTATAGATGTGCACCACCATACCCAGAGGGAGGTAGCTTTTAAAATTCTCCATTTATTTCCCAGACCAATAGAGTCGGAATCTCTAGGGTGGGATACAGCTATCTATAGTTTTAAAGTCTGCCCAGGTGATCCCAATGTGCAGCCAAGGTTTGAGAATCATTGCAAACTGGTTTCCTACCGACCACGCTATACAAACCATGTTTTACTGGTTGGGATTGAAGAAGTATAAAGAACACCGTTTTCCAGTGCCCTTCTAGGTAGAGGAGAGCAATTAGAGGATTAAAAGAATTTGCAGAATCAAGGATTACTTTAAAGTTTTTGACTCAAGAAAGAATGATAAAGTTGCCTCTAATGGAGATGGGAAAATGGTATGAACAGCAAAGAGCCGAGTGGGGAGATGGAGTCAGTTTTGGACACCTGAAATTTGAAATACTCATGAAATATCCAGGCCCAGGGCTGGGATTTAGCTCAGTGGGTAGAGCGCTGCGCTGCAGTCTCTGAGGACCTGAGTTCAATTCCCAGCACCGCAAAAAACGGGAGAAGGACCTGGCAATCCACTCCCAAGGCAATCCCAAACAGCCATTGAAAACCCTATGAGGGTCGCTATGAGTCGGATACGGACTCGACAGCACCTAACAACAACAACAACATCCAGGCCCAAACTTCAAGTAGGCAGCTACAGAATTCCAGGGAGAGGCCTCGGTTAGACACACACAGTTGGTGGTCATCAGCGTCTAGATGGTGTTTAAAGCCATGAAGTCAGAAGATTGAGGAGCCAGCAGAGGGAAGGCGAGGAAGAGCATGAAGACTGCGGTGGCAGCGGGGAGAAAGGAAGGCGAGAAGGGGGAGCAGGTGGGGAGGTGGGCGCCCCCCTCAGGTGAGGTGAGGACGGAGAGCAGATTCTTGACTTTCACTTGGTGGAGGGCGCCAGGGAAGGGAGAGCAGGAAAAGAAAAGGTGACGCGCCTGCTCCAGCGCACTTGATTTTCTCCCGCGGCGTTCACATAGGCAGGGTTAGCGTGGAGAGAGCAGAGAGCTCCGTTCACTCCGGTTTAACTGTGAAAGTTCAGGGACGAAGGACAGTGAGGACCCTGGGGAGGGAATCTGCAGTTAGGACCAGTGAATCCAGGGGGAGTGGGAGGAGAGGAATCGTCTGAAACATGCGGAAGGGGGTGGCTGGATGAGCTGGAAGTTCCAAAGAATTTGAAGGACAAGGATGGTGAGAATGATTGGCAAAGACATTGGAAAGAGAGTTGGGCCAGGTAGAGAGGTTTTGAGCTGTAATTCTGACAGAGAAACACTTTGGGGAAGGAGGATTTCTACCGACTCAGTCACCTAATGTCGTTCATGCATGAGAAGGAGTAGCGCGGAAATTGGGGAGTGGTAAATGTTGACAAAAGGGGCAATAAGTGGTCAGATGGCAGGACCTTTGGTGTAGCAGGGGTTTTATGAGAAGGAATATGTGGGTGGAGGGGTCTAGAAGGGGAAGTGGGCAGTAGGGGCACAAGTATCCCATCTGCCACCCTGTAGAGGATAAGAGGTGTCCACATGAGAGAAAATGCATTAGAAAAGGGGAGGCTGGGAGTGGGTGAGGCCTTGAGGTGCAGAACTTTCTGAAACAAAGACTCAAGGAAAGCTGCTGAAGGGGAGAGTTTGGGACATGTGGAAGACCAATAAAAATAGCAATGTGGCAGTGTTGACACCTCATTAGTCCCCTCCCCTGCCAGGCTGGGGCTCCTTGGGGGTGTGCTCTCTGTGTCTCTGTGGCCTGAGGCAGGGCACGGCTGGCCAGCCATCCCCTGGTGAGCTTCAAGTAGGCAGCTCTGGAAGTTCCATCCTGGAAGGACGCCAATGTCAGCTGGTCAGTGAGTCTAACTGAATCACCAGGCCATGTTGCTAAGAAAGTAGGGGGGCCACAGTACAAACCCCAAACATGAGAGGGTGGAGGAATCTAGAAAACTGGGTGGGAGACATAGTGGGGTGGGCAAGCTGCAGAAGCCTAGGCGCAACCTGGGGGCAGAGGGATGACCTGCATTTCTGTGTTTTGACTTTTTATTTCAATCCCAATGAAGGCTAATGTGGATGGGTGTGGTACACTTACAAGGTCAGGAATAGGATGAGCAGAAGGAAGGCATGGCTTTCAAAGGAGACTGTGTAGTAATTACCACACAGTGACAAGATTGGAAAGAGTGAAAGGAAATTAAACATTGTGGAAGATAGAGACTATGCTTTTAAATCAAGAATAACCAATTAAATTGTTATATAATACCTCACTCATTAGCCCTTGAATTATCTCTGGCTGTATGTACTATTTCCCTAAAGTTAATTTGTATTCCATTATGAAGGAATAAATCAAACCCAGTGAAAGGAAATCTGGTCTCTTACTATCCATGGGAGGAGATGCTTAAACCAAGAGTCCTTTTGTGGTCTAATATTTTTGGCTCCAACTTATTAAAGAGGAGCCTGAGGGATAAGAAAAGAGGTCAGGTTTTCTTTTTTCTACTTGAAGTACATAAATAGAAAGAAGGCATGAGATGTGGACAATTGTAAAAAGGATGAAGTCAACCTAGAAAATCCCCAATGTTGATGGGGACACACAAGTACCAAGTGTTCGTGGTACTAATGAGATTCAAAAAGTTTGTGTTAATGCCTGCTAACTATATACCAGAGTTTTTGCTATGCTAGCAGATGCAAGGCATCAGACACATACAAAAATAACATGTTGCTTTGTTTTTAGAACTCATAGTCTACTGGCAAGGCTGACATGAGAAAACAACAATTCAATATAAAGTGGTAAGTGCCATAACATGAGTTTGATTGATGAGCTATGTGGTAAAGCAGTATTGTCATAAGGGAGATGAGGGCTTGGATCAGTCTTTGAACAATGGGGAGAATTTTGCTGTACAAAGAAAATAAGTAAATGTTGTTCTGGAGAGAGGGGGCAGCATATGTCCTGGCAAGGAGGCATGGAAGTGTTTGTTTGGGAAAAATGCACAGTTGTTCCCAGTGAAGCTCACTGAGGAGAATGTCAAAAGCCTTGGCTAGAAAGAGAAATTAATACCTGTTACATACCATGCTAAGCATTTCGGTTTTCAAAGAGAAGCACTGACAGAATTTAAGTCAAAGGGTGTTATGGTTTGAATCTAAAATGTCTCCCAAAGGTCATGTATTTGAACATGTGGTCCCCAGCTGGTGGCACTATCCTGGGAAGTTATGGAATTTTGGGAGGTGGGACCCAGCTTTGAAGAAGTTGGTCGCTGTGGATGGGTCTTTGCTGTTTACCCCAGACCTTGTGGTTGTTGTAGCTCTTTCTTTTCCTGATCTACCATGATGTGAGGTTCTCTGCCAGAGGCCACTGCTGCCTGCCCTGCCTCCATGTTTCTGCACCTTTATGGAGTGTGATCCTCTAAGCAATGAGCCCCAATAAATCATTCCTGCCTTAAGTTTGTTTCTGTCAGTTTCTCTGCCTTAGTGACACAAGAGCTGACCAATACAAAGGGGAATGATAATGATCTGCATGTTTCCAAAAGAAGGAGAGACTGTGGGGAGTGGATTGGAGGCAGTAGACATTCATACCTGTGTCCCTAGTGCATCTAGCACATTGCTTGGTACAAAGTTAATGCTTGATATTTATTGAATGAATAAATGAAAGGAGAGACAATATTTCTGAGATGGGATGATGGATACAGGATGTTTGGAGGATCCACATCTGGGATAGCCCCTCACCAGATAGCCAACCCATACCTCCTGACCCTGCTGCCTCAAAATGCAAAGTGCCAGTTAGGCTGACTGAGAGGGAAAGAAAAACCACAGAGCTGGCATTATAGTAACCAAGAGATGAGAGTTTTAAAAAGGAAGGAGTGGCCAATTCCATCATGTAGCAGAGATGTCCATAAAAAATGAGATCCTTAGGCTTGGGTTGTGTGAGGACTAAGATTTTGAGTGACTTCTGTGTAAAGAGTTCATTGGATATCAGTAGCAGGCTCCACGTGGCAGTAGCTGAGGAATACAGAGAGGGAAGGAAGAGAGAGAGAGAGGGTAGATGTTCTTTCAAAATGTTTGGCTATGAAGGGAAGATGGGGAGAAGTCAGCTTGAGGCAGGATGAAAGGTGTGTGTGTGTGTGTGTGTGTGTGTGTGTGGTAGGTTTATGAACTTAAGGAAAACCAGTAGAAGAGAGAGATTAAAGCCAAAGACAGAGTAACAGAGATGGGCTTGAATATGTGTAAGTAAAATGTAGATATAACTTGTAGTTTTAAATTTGAAAACTGGGTTTTAAAAGAATGAATAGATGGCTTTCAGCAAATACCAGGTGGAGGAAGGAATGTTGGATTGAAGAGTGGGAAACCTGGTTGTGGTATCTGCACTGCAACTAACCAACTATTGACTGTCACCAAGTCATTGATCATCTCTGGGCCCTCATCATTTATCTCCCAAATAAGTGGAATTCCATGAAATAATTACTTTCAGAAATAAAATTCTGTGATTCAAAGTGTTGTAAGTTTGACAATATGAACATACAAAAATGAGACTCTTCCCAAAGTACAATTTGCCTTGTATATACCTTGGGTACTTCAATTTGGAATTTTTTGCTTTATTTATAGTATCTCGAAGAATAAAGGTTAGTATGTGAGAAAGAATATTGGAGACTTTGGAAGTACTTTGAAAGTGACATTTCTATTTATTAATAATCATGCTATTATTCTTGACCTAAAGACCATACATGTTTTCCCAGTTTTGTATATATTTCTCCAGAGCATAAAATCTTAGCAGAAGAGGAACCAAAATTAAATTAGCTCCTTATCTAAAGCTTTTAGATGCTCTGGTACAAACCTCTCAAGGGTAATAAACTGATCATTTATCTGTGGATGGTGAAATTATCATCTGTGTAATTATTTTCTCATGATTTAATTGAAAATATTGAAGATTAAGCATACAGATACCAGGGACCCTAATTCAAGATAACACATTCCCATCTTTCATTTCTGCAGCACTTACAGCTATGAAGTTTAAACAGAAATGCTTGTGAAAGACAGGGATAATTTAGGAGTGGGTCTGGCCATTGTAGGGCATATTTCAGCCTTGATAGCTGGTTTATGAGGGACATACCATTTTCTGGGTTTCTAGGGAGAGCAGAGGCCAGCAGATGCCTTCTTCAATCACTAACTTCTTAATCCTGCCCATCAATGCCATCCTAAAGGATCTGGTAATGCCACCAATGTCCACCACCTCACATCTGGCCTCCTAAGAGTAACTGGCTTCTTATTCTATTAGCCTTATGGGCAGACACACACTCAGCTCTCCCCTCCAGCCTGTGTGACTGCGCCTTCCCAGCTCTGTATTTCAGAGACACAATCTGTCACCCCTGCTGGAAACCTGGTGGCCGTCCTCAGATCCTACTGTTCTTTCTTCCCTATGCCCAGTGTGTCATTTGTTCCATTGGACTTTGGCAACAGCATAGCCTATCTTCTGGGTCTCCCTTCTCTTGTTATGTTCATCAGTCCAACTACAGTGACAACCTCCTTTTTCTCCTGCTTCCCACCTACTCCATTCATACCCATACCTTGCTACCAGGGTAAAGGTCTGGAATGTAGCATTTAAGGTCCTTCTGTTTTGGGCCTCTGATGCCTCCAGAATATTCTTTCTCATCTCTTCTATTTTCACCTCTAGATTCTCACTAACAGTGCTGGCTCCCTGCTTCATCACTTTGCCCATGCCTGCTTGTGCTGCCCCTGTCCACAACTTCTGCCTGTCATGAACTTCTGTGCATGTCTAATGTCACCTTCCCTTTGGCACTAACTAGTCCAATCTCTCCCATCAGCTAGAGAAGGAATCAATAACTTCATTATCCTATTCCTCTTGTTGCATAGATTATAAATTCTACATTGTATTTGGAGGCTTAGCAACATCTACTTTCACAATTTGGGCTGGGGTTTATCTCAGTTGGTAGAGTGCTGTTGTGCACTCTCTGAGGACCCAGATGCAATTCCCAGCACTGTAAAAATGGGAGAAGGATGTGGCAATCTACTCCCAAAGCGATCCTGAAACAGTCATTGAAAACCTTATGAGTGTCTCTGTGAGTAGGACCTGACTCAAAGGCACCTAACAACAACAAAACAACTTTCACAATTACACTCTGAGCTTCTTAAGGGCAGGGGACTTGGTCTTACTCATCTTTGTATCCTAGTGTCTAAAAATAGTAGATACTCAATATATGCATGCTAAGTGGAGGCCCAGAGTTCAATTCCCAGCACCGCAAAAATGGGAGCAGGGCCTGGCAATCCACTCCCAAGGCAATCCCGAAGCACTCAGCCATTGAAAACCCTATGAGGGTCGCTATGAGTCGGATACCAACTCGACGGCACACAACAACAACAACAACAAGTGGAACTGAATTTTATCTCATTCTTCTTTGTGAGCTATCTATTTACATTTTTACAAATATATTTCTAGTGAAATGTTATTGTTGTTAGGTGCTATTGAGTTGGGTATGACTCATAGTGACCCTACATACAACAGAACAGAACACTCCCTGACACTGTGCCATGCCTAGCTCCATGCCAGTACTTCTCTGCAATTCATAGGGTTTTCAATGGCTGATTATTTCAGGAGTGGGCTGCCAGGTCCTTATCCCATTTTTGTGGTCCTGGAAACTGAACCCAGGGCCTCAGTGTGCAGAGAAGCACTCCACCAACTGAGCTAAACCCCAGCCCTCTAGTAGAATGGAGAAACTTTTTGTTGTTTTCACATATACTGCCACCATCATCAACATCATAATTGTCTGCATTCATTGACTGCTTTCTAAAGACCAGGTACCAATTCTAAGAACATTTTTTATGATAGTTCCTTTATTCCCCATACCAGCCATGCGAGTGAGGTAATACTGTCCTTGTTTTATACGTGAAGAAACTTCACTTCAGAGATGATGCAGTTTGGTGAAGGTCCCACAGCAAACACAAGAGAAGAAACCTGTGGAGGTGGGTTGAGAATAACTTGTGCTTTTAGTTATCTTGCACATGCCTCTTCCTACTAGTAGTTACCACTTGTTCAATGTACTTTAATCTTAGTTGTTTTTAAGGAAAACCTTAAAAATTGAACAATGTGTGGATACTTTCTCTTATTAAAAAGAAAATATCAGCCAGGTATGCTGGCACATGCCTATAATCCCAACAATCAGTAGGCCAAGGTGGGAGGATCATAGGTTTGATGTCAGCCTGCCCTACATAGTGAGATCCTGTCTAAAAAAAACAAAAACACAGATAAAGTTCTTTGACCCATTCCAAACCTATTCCCCTGCCTAGAAGAAGCCACTGTTATGTGTGTTTTGTATATTCTTCCAGATCTTTCCTTGTGCCTTTATATGTTTTTGATTTTTAAAAATTTTACTAGTATTTTGATTGTACATATTTATGGGATGCAGAGTAATAATTCAGTTCATATATACAGTTTGCAATTATCAAATCAGGATGGTTAACAGTTCCATCTCCTTAAGCATTAAAAAATTTTTGATTAACATGTAATGGTTATTGTACATTATTTATATGGTACAGTATTTTTTTAATTGCATACAGTACAATGAATTTTGTTATGGGATTTTCATACAGTTGCATCCTATATTTTGCACTTATTCTCTTCCTATTTTTTCCCCTATGTTGCTCCCCTTCCCCCTTGTCCGCCCCCTCTCTAAAATGTACACATTGTTTACACCTATATTGTATTAAGGCAAAAGCAAACTACTTTAGCAAAAAGGCCCCAAAGTACGTGTGCTAGTCAGCTTTCTGTTGCTGTGACAAAATACTTGAGAAAGTCAACTTAAAGGAGGAAAGGTTTGTTTTTGGCTCATGGTTTCAGAGGTTTCAGTTCACAGTCACTTGGCTCCATTGCTTTTGGGCCTGTAATGAGGCAGAATGTCACAGTGGAGAGCATATGGCAAAGCAAACTTCTCACATAGTGGTGAGGAGGCAGAGGGGGCAAAGAGAGAGAAAGGCAGAGTAGGAGGAAAAGATGCCAAGGACAAGATGTGCCTTCCAATGACCTTCTCTCTCTAACTAGGCCCTATCTGCTAAAGTTTCCACTACCTCATAGTAGACTCTCCTAGTGGGAACCAAGCCTTTAATTCCCAGCCTTTGGGGTACATAGTATAATTGATTAAAGAAAGTAGAAGTTTATATTCTTTCATGTAATAGTCTCAAGGTAAGCGTGAAGAAATGGCTCTACCCACATGACCAGAGACTCTCTTGTTTCAGCCTTGCCTGAGTGGTTGAAGTTAGGTCAATGGTAGCCCCAAATTCTCTCATCAGGAAGACAGAAAATGCATAGAGAAGATCACAGCTGACATTGTAAGGAGCAGTCCTCAAAGAAGCATGTGCTATTTTTGCTGATGTGCTATTGGAGGATATGTTGTTGTTGTTAGGTGCCATCAAGTCAGTATATAGCGACCCTCTGTCCAACAGGGGACACACTATTGTCAGTGCTTCTCTAAAGACCAGGCACCAATTCTAAGGGTTTTCAATGGCAGATTGATTTTTGGGAGGGGGTTGCCAGGTCCTTCTCCCAGCCTACAGCTTCTGGTGTTCCCAGGTGGTCTCCCATCCAGGTACTAACCAGGCCCGATCCTGCTTAGCTTCTGAGATCTGACAGGATCGGATGCCACAGGGCTATCGCTGCAGGCATTGGAGGATATAGGTATTTCAAATTTTAATAAGTACTGACAAATAGCTTTCCATACTTCATTGTTGCCAGCTATATGTGAAAGTCTTTTTAAATATAGTGTCATTATTACTTGATATTGGAATTAAAAATTTTACCAATCAGAAGTTTAAGAAATGGTATCTCATTTTTTCATTGATGTTTTTTCCTTAGTGATTGCAAATCTCTCTGTATATTACACTCTAATATTTTATCTGGAATATATATGCCAAATAACTTTTCTTTGTCTTTGCCTTGTCTGTTAATTTGGTATGGTTGGGTTTCTCAACTTTGACACCATTGGCATTTTGGGCTGGACAATTCTTTGACATGGGGGGAGGTTGTCTGTGCATCATAGAATTTTCTCTCTCTCTCTTTGTTCTTTTTAGCAGAGTCCTTGGCCTTTATTAGATGCGAGTAGAAACTGCTACCCTTTCTGAGTTTTGGCAATCAAAAAATATCTCCACTGCCAAATGGCCCCTGGAGACCAAAATGGCCCCTACTTGAGAACCAGTGACTTATACATTGTTTAATTCTTACTGCAATCAAAGTGATGGTACTTCCCTTATGATTTTGCTCTTTGTGTCTTAAGAAAGTCTTACACCTAAATAATAATGGTATCTTATTTTGTTCTAGTACTTTAATAGTTTATTGTTTTTAAAAATTGGATCTTTAATGCTCTGGAATTTATTTTTGTGTAAAATAGGAGGTGAGGATCTGTAATGGACCCACTTTATGTCTCACCCCAGTTTGCCAGCTATGTCTGTTTCCCTGGATCCTGGTTACTTGGCTCCCTCTCCCCAGAGTGACCCTGACAATGGCTCAGTTTGTGCCATGGTAGTTGTAAAGTGATGGCCCACAGTGCCAGTGCGAGGAACTTCCTTGTGCAGCTCTGACTAATAAGGAGAGGCAGCCACACTTGTAGTCTGACACCTGTATTCTGGCTAGACAAGACCCATGGAAGCTCTGGGTTTCTTGTTGCTTTCTGGTGGAACCAGGTAGTGTGAGGGTGTTAAATCCTCAGCATGTGCAATTCTATTATTGACAGGGAAGAAGGGAAGGAAAAATACAGCTTCCAGCATTTAGATGGCCTGCCTCGTCTCCTTCCACAGTGTTCTGAAACCCAGTGTTCTCATATGACCTTCCCAGAGACATCCTGTGTGACCAAGTAATGAGCTGTGTTGGTTGCAAAGCTGTAGCTAGCTCTGTCGCTGCCTCCGTGTGTCTGCTCCCTCCTTTCCACAGTGAAGTGTTAACGTACATTTTTGAAATGAGACCTGTTCTACAGCTAGAATTGTACTCAGATGAATAACCTAAAACCTTTTGATGATCTGACCATTTTTATTTCATCCTGATGATGATTTTGGCTGCAAGAAAGAAAAACTACAATAGACAGCAGCTTATTCAAGATTAGACTGAAGTGAGTGAGGGACTTGGGTGCAAATTTATGGGGATACCAATGAACTTAGCAATAAAGATAAATATCTTAATGCAATACTTGGAAGACAAAACTAATGCCAAAATTCCGTGACCAAGATAAAAAAAAATTAAATGAAGAAAGAATCTAATCCTGTATTTATTCAACCCTGCCTCATTCATCTCATCCTAACACTGGCCCTGCCAGTGTGCTTAATCAATAAGGATTTGCTGTATTACAGAATAAGCAATCCACAGGAAGCCAAGAGTAGGCCCCAGGCATGTTACCATCATCAGCTCAGTAATGCCATCAAGGACTAGATCCTCAGCATGCATCTCTGTCCTCCCTTCTTCAGTGTCAGCTTTAGCCCAGACTGTATCCCTTGGAAATTGCCACAACAACTCTAGGAATCACATCCAGAGGTAATTGCATCCACAGGCAAAAAGGGGAACATTCCTCTGCACCTCATTTTCAGAATCAAGATCTTTGTTAGAGATCTCCAACAGACCTCCTCTCATGCCTCATTAGAAAAATGGATCACCTGCCTATTTTCCACTGCTCGCTGTTGAGGTGAATGGGGTTTCCATGGTTGATTTACCAAGCAGTCCTTGTCCTGAGTGGATATAGGGCAGTGACAGCTCTATAATTTGCAGCACCTACTGCAATGAAAATGCGGAGTACCTTGCTCAAAAATTATTATGAATTTCAAGATAGTGGCAACAGAGCATTAAACCAAGTGTGGGAACCTTTGGAGCATAGGTGCCAGTGTGACTGCATAAGTCACATGCCCACAAAGCTGGCTCTGACATTGGGTTTCCTGCCTTGATTAAACAAGGAAATAGGAAGCAGATGTAGGGTCTATTTATTATTTCCCCATTGACTTGAGATGCATGTTCATTACATATCAAATTCTCATGTATGTATGCGTCTGTTTCCAGACTTTCTTTTCTGTGACATGATTCATTTATTCTTGTTCTAATACACTATTTTAATTGCCTATTCACACACTGAGTTTCTTTGATAGATTTAACAGTGAATTATCCTTGTACTTTTGGTCTAAACCCTATCTAGTTTTGATGTAATATTTTCAAAAACATTTCTGGAACTTAACTAGCTCTCACTGCAGCCTCTGCAGTCAGCACTGTCGCATCAGTTTCTCTCTGTCCCCTTCACTCCTAGCCCCCAAACATGCCACTGCCTGAACCATCTCTCTTAGGCTTCTCAGACCTGTGGTGCCCCTTCTCTGCATTATAGGCGCTCCTGGGCCGTGAACACACCACAGCCTAAACAGTATCTCTTAGGCTCCCCAATCCCATGACACCACTTCTCTGCATTGTAGGTGCTCCTGGTCCCTAAACAGCCACTACCTGAACCTTCTCTCATAGGCTCACTGATCCTGTGGGTGCCATTTCTCTAGGTCACTGCTGCTCAGGGGCTGTAAAAGTACCACTGTCTGAGCTATCTCTCTTAGGTTCCCTGGACCTGTGGTGGTGCATCTCTGAATCACAGGTGCTCCTGAGTCCTGAAGATGCCACAGCCTAGACAGCATCTCTCAGTCTCCCTGGTCCTACAGGTGATCCTGGACCCTAAATCCACTACTGCCTGAGCTGTCTCTCTTAGGCTCCCTGGTCTGGCGGTGCCCCGTCTCTGGGTTGCAGGTGCTCCTGAGCCCTAAATGTGCCTCAGCCCAAACAGACTTTTTTAGACTTGGGGGTCCAGAGGTGCTGGCTGTTCCTTTCATCCTCCAAACTCACCACCATTCAGTCTCTTTCCCTCTGACCCACAGTTCCAGTGGCACCAGAGGCCAGGGAGCCAACAGTCTCTCCTCCATATAAAGAAAAAAACTCCTGTAGTCCCAGGGTCCAAGACCCTGCAGGGGCCACACAGCCTGGCTGCCTCCCTGGCGAGTCCTGCAGACCTCCACTTTTGTTTCCTACAGTACCTCTCACCAGCTGTGCACTCTCCCACAGGACCCCTGTCCTCTAAAACCTTTTGCCATTGTTTTCCCTGAGTTAAGGATTCTGGTGAGTTGCGCTGCCATTTCCTCCTCTTCTCTGTGATCTTAATCTCCACTATTTGACCAATTGTCCTTGTGTTGTCCTTTTCTTTCTTCCTCTTTCTTTTTTGTTCTTTTTTCTATTATTAAAGCTGTTCTCCACTCTTTTTTTGTTTTGAGTAGAGAACTTCACAAATTTCCCTAAATATTTTCCTCCCTAGTTGAAGCATGGCTCTTAACTGCCTGCCATCTTAACCAGAACCCCTTCTTTCCTTTTTTCTAGTAAGTATGTGCCTGTAGTGTAGCACTGTGGCAAAGGATCCCATCAGATGTCAGAAGCTAAGCAGGGTCGGGCGTGGTAGGTACCTGGATGGGAGACCGCCTGGGAACACCAGATACTGTAGGCCTGGGAGAAGGACCCGGCAACCCACTCCCAAAAACAATCAGCCATTGAAAACTCTATGAACAACAGAAAAGTACTAACAACAGTCTTTCGCCTGTTGTACGTAGGGTCTCTATGAGTCAGATAATGACTTTATGGCACCTAACAACAACAATAACAATAAGTGAGTGGGAGCCATTATCTTTATTTTCTAATTTCCTTGTATAGTGACCAATGAACTAAATATCTCTTAGGATTTCCCAAGACTTTCTTTATGGCCTAGAACAAGGACAAGTTTATGTGTACATGGCTGTTATATGTTCTTTAGTGGAGAATTCTCTATATTCCTATAATATCAAATGGATTATTTGTGTTAATCCTATTTTTATTACTACTACTACTACTACTACAACAACTACTACTACTACTACTACTTGTAATGTTGGGGATTGAACTCAGGCCTTGTGCATGCTAGGCAAGCACTCTATCACTGAACTACACTTCCAGCCTAGTCATATATTTTCTTATATACTTATTTTTCATCTATTTGAATATGATTCTAAGCTTATATCCCATTATCAGGATTATTGCTCCTTGAATCCTTTTTATTTTACTTCAGAAACTTTTTTATTGGAAATTTTTAATGTACAACTGGATGTATTTCATTCTGAGATGCATTTCACTGTGACATTTCCATATATGTATTGCATAGTATGTTGCACAGATAAGTTTCCCCTTAACCTCTTGTGTACTTCCTCCCCTCATCCCCCCCCCACCAAAGGCCTCTCTTCCACTTGCATGTATTTTTGTGGGAATATTTTTCTATATTGGGATCCTTGGATCCCAATTATATTTAAGGTCGAAACTTTTTCTGTAGTGATCTTTCTTTTTACATTGTCAGTAATATTACATGAATTTCCTAGCCCATTTGTATTATTACCATTCTTTGGTTTTATTGGTATTATAATTATTTCCTGAACTACTAAAGTTGGGCTGTTTATTTTGAGGTCACCCTCTCTCTCATTACTCATTCCTCCTTGTTCCTCCTCTCCCTTCTTCCTTCTCCCATCATTTCTTCCTTTTGCTAGATACCTCCTTCTTTTGCACTCCCTAAATTATCCCTTCTCTGCTAAGTTGACTTTAGCTTTATATTATGTTCTGATTTCTGTATAGGATTTTTCCCTCCTTTTAATTTTGATTCAGCTCCCTCATATGAGTGAGAACATGTGGTATTTCTCTTTTGGGGCTTGTGTTTGTTCACTTAAAATAATTTTCTCCAATTCTATCCATTTTGCTGCAAATGACATTATTTCATTTTTTTGATTGCTGAGTAGTATTCCATTGTGTATATGTACCATAATTTTTTTAATCCGTTCTTCTGTTGATGGGCACTTTGGTTGATTCCATGTCCTTGCTATTGTGAAAAGTGCTGCATTGAACATGGAGATGTAGGCATCTTGGTGGTATGATGACTCATCTCCCTTTGGGTAAATTCCCAATAGTGTTATAGCTGGGTCATATGGTAGATCTAGTTTTAGTTTTTTAAGATACCTCCATATTGATTTCCAAAGTGGTTGGACTAATTTACAGCTCCACCAGCAGTGTAAGACGGTTCCCTTTTCTCAGCAACCTCGCCAGTATTTGTTGTTATTTGTTTTATTAATCTTGGCCATTCTTACTGGTGTAAGGTAGAATCTCAGAGTTGTTTTAATTTGCATTTCCCTAATGGCTGGGGATATTGAGCATTTTTTCATGTGTTTCATGGCTTTATGGGCCTCTTCATTTGAGAACTGTCTGTTCAGTTCCTTTGCCCATTTGTGTATTGGGTTATTTGTTTTCTTGGGTATTTTTTTCTTGAATTCTTTATAAATTCTGGAAATTAGACCTCTGTCCGATGTACAGGATGTGCAGATTTTTTCCTATTCAATGGGGATTTCCTTGACTCTGTTGATTGTTTTCTTTGCTGTACAGAAGCTTTTTAATTTCATGTAATCCCATTTATCTATTCTTGTTGCAATTTCTTGAGCAATTGAAGTCCTGTTAAGGAAATACTTTCCTATGCCCATATGTTGGAGTGTATTGCCTATCCTATCTTCTATTAATTTTAAAGTTTCTGGTTTTATGTTGAGGTCTTTTATCCATTTTAAGTTAACTCTCATGCATATTGAAAGATGCAGATCAATTTTCATTTTTCTGCAAGCAGATATCCATGTTTCCCAGCACCATTTATTGAAAAGGCTATCTTTTTTTCTATTTACTTGCTTTGCTCCTTTGTCAAAAATCTGGTGGCTATAGATATGGTGAGATATTTTGGGATCTTCTATTCTTTTCCACTCATCTTCAGGCCTATTTTTGTGCCAATACCAAGCTGTTTTTGCTACCACTGCCCTGTAATATAGATTAAAGTCAAGGATTGTGATTCCACCTGCACTAGTTTTGCAGCTTAAGAGTTTTGGCTATATGTGGTCTTTTGTGACTCCATATGAATTTTTGGATCATTTTTTCTATTTCTATAAAGTCTGTCATTGGAATTTTAATGGGGGAATTTAATTGGAATTTTAATGGGGATTGCATTAAATCTATAGATTGCTTTTGGTAGGATAGCCATTTTACTATATTGATTCTCCCAATCCAGGAGCAGGGAAGGTCCTTCAATTTTTTAGTATCCTCTGTGATATCTCTCTTTAATGTTTTGAAATTTTCCTTGTAGAGGTCTGTATGGTCTTTGGTTAGATTGATTCCAAGGTATTTAATTTTCTGGTGGGCTATTGTGAAAGGTATTGTATCTGTAATTTCCTTCTCTTCCTGCTAATAGTTGGTGTAAAGGAAAGCTATTGATTTTTGTGTGTTAATTTTATATCCTGCCACTTTGCTGAAGGAGTTGATTAGATCTAAAAGTTTTTTTGGATGAGGTTTTGTGGTCTTTTAGGTAAAATATCATGTAATCCATAAATAATGATAGTTTGACTTCTTCATTGCCAATCTTTATCCCTTTGATTTCTTTCTCTAGTCTGATTGCTCTGGTAAGGAATTCAATTACTATGTTAAATAGAATAGAATAGAACAGAATAGAATAGAGTAGAATAGAATAGAATAGAATAGAATAGAATAGAATAGAATATCTTTTTCCAGATCTTAGAGGAAATGGTTTCAGTTTTTCTCTATTTAATATAATGTTGGCTGCAGGTCTGTCATAGATGGCTTTTATGATGTTAAGGTATTTGCCTGTTATACCTATCTTCTCCAGGGTT